>JASAMY010001971.1:0-101623 GCA_030248085.1 Paralinhomoeus sp. GSCO2_6 | reverse complement strand
GGCCAAGGTATGCCCACAATTCCGTCTGTCAATGGTGCCCGTTAAGCGACAATTATCCCAGCACCTATTTTTAGTTTAATTTGTCTATTTCCTTCAGCGTACGCGGTGCACGACACTTCACAAAGGTTGAGGAAGCAAAGCAGCGCGGCAACTGGGTTTGTTCTATTCACGTACAACGAGGAACAGGCGTACACGCACGCGCACACTCGTGGTAAACGCACACTACATCCGAGTACCGTATTCTGCGCAGTGACTGGCACACGTGCGTGGGAAGCGTGTAAAATGCAGGCAAAGGCGGCAAATCGGTTTAAAGACACGGCGAGACTATACAGCACACCGAAATAGCGAATACTATTAGCCTTCGCGTGTCACGCTCTGTAGAACTTGATGACATCTAAACGCCAATTATTAGTTGGAGTTTCAAGACGAATTTGCAAACCAAAAGTGCGCACCTTTGATCTTCTGCCGACAGATGGGGCATTCACCCTTCCGGCGGAATTGCTCCATGCCGCAGTCGTGACACATGCACACGCGGCCGCACGTGTACAGCACGCAGCTCACCTATAGGACACGCAAATAAACTAAAGGCATTCTCTAAATTGAATACCCATACAAAATCCAAATTGTGTGTGCGTGTGTGTGTGTGTGTGTGTGTGTGTGTGTGTGTGTGTGTGCCCAATACCTCATACAATTTTCTTGCTGACACTACTCCAATAATTCCTCTGTTTAACGCTTCCTTTGTACAAAATGACAAGTCGACGTTTTTTTGACATAAGAAAACGAAAACTATCCAAAAAGAACCCATTTATGCGCTATTTTGGCGCAACCTTTCTCGATTCTAAACAATCACCTATTCCTCCCCCTTATAGGATTCCCACCCCCTCGGCCATACCTGTAACTGGGGAGGGGGGTTGGGGGGGGCCCACTATTTTTCCAACACTCACCGAACGCCCCCCTCACCAGAATTTTCCCAAAGGATTTTCATCAGGTCTAAAACGATAAAAAGTGAGAAAATGTTGGTGTTTTTCAGTGCATTTCAGTATAATATGGCCATAAAACAGATAAATAACACTATTTAGAGCCTATTTCTGCCCAAAGTTGACCAAAAAGTACTAGTATTAAGTCAAAAAATGGTCGGCTACCCCCCCCCCCCATTTTTTGCTCCCGGACCACCCCCCCCCCCCGAATTCGGCCGTTTAGCCCATAGGTGTAACTGGGTAATGTGTAGGACATAGGTGGGCTAAGGGGGGGGGGGCTAGCTAGGGGGAGTCTCACCCCCCTGGCTATAGCCGTCCCGCTTTTTTGCGGGAGAGAGGCCCCCTGGCCATCGCCATCCTGGATAACCTGCAGGAAAACCTCTCTCAATATAAAAAAAAATGGGCAAAGATGCGTATTTTTGTTTCTTTTTCAGTGTAGTGTGACAAAAAACGCCTGAAAAGTGCTATTTAGACCTTCTTTTGACCCATTTTAGACCAAAAAAACCTATTTTGTACGTTATTATGGTGTAAAATCCTCCACTTCGACCACCCCTCCTTTTAAACTTTATTTTTTGAATGGCCGTAAACTGAATCACCAGCTCACAGGGCGGGCGTTGTTCTGCCGCGAGGCAAGGTGGGCCCCCACCTGGCACTGATTTTTGGCCGAAGCCACGGTACAGCCAGAAACCGGAGCTGTGGTTTAAACCCCTTGCCCAAGGGGATTGCCGTGGTTTTCACCCACCAAGGAATCGAACCTCCGACCTCGCGGTCAGGCAGGAATCCAACGCCTTGCGGACTAGGCCACAGCCCCACATCCTCCAAAATTTTTGATCCCGGTCATTTCATCCGGGACGGCTCTAGACCCCCCTCGAAACCCCCAGAGACCCCCCCCTGGCTTTTGGACCAATCAACACGTATGGTATAGGTACAGGTCACCCCCCAGCTTCGGTCGAAACTGTACTCATCTCATTGCAGGTAGAGCCCCATGGCTGAGTGTTTCCCATACTTCCCAAGGTGTTTTCAGGCCTGTGAGCAGTATTTATTGTACAAATATTAAAAAATTCGCCTGCGACGGTGTATTTTAAGCAACTACAAACAATTTTGGAGTCTTTCGAGCGCGTTTTCAGCCAAAAATTCACCAAATTTTGCCTGTGGCGCTGTGTTTTCAGCATACAAGAAGCATTTTCTAGGTTATTATTGAGGCTGGGAAATGAGAAATTGTATATTGGTCGTGCAGGTTACCCACATCGTCTTTTAAAAAATCCCCGATTCCCCCCCCCCAGTTTTGATGGTCAGTTACACCTGTGATTTATCCCCCCCCCCTCCCAACTCTGCCAGATCCGGTTACAGGTACGCCCTCGGCCTGGCCCGGTGAGCAGGGGTAAAGAGTCGGTTGTGTTGGGGATAGTAGGAACCAGCACGCGCATGTATAGACGCTCTTTGGGGGACTCACGGGCTTGCTCATGCAGATGCTGCACTCTGCGCCGTCACCGGCGTCCGCGGGAGCCGGCGCGGCGGCAGTCGTCGTCGACGGCGTCGGCGCCTGTCGGAGGCTGTCGGCAACCGACTTGGTTCTCGGCGGCGGCGGAGGGGGCCTCCGGGGCTGCCGACTGCCCGAAGTCGGCAGCGCGCCCGTCGAGCTGACGGCCGGCAGGCGTCGCGCGCCGCCGCCGCCGCCGACGGCGGGCGGCGCGGGCGGGGCTGCGGCGGGGCGCGCGGGCACTGGATTTTCGAGTAGAAATTATTTTTTCATTTCGACATTTTTATTTTGAGAACCACACGCACGGGGCGGCGGTGGCAGGTTGACGCGGAGTGACTCGAGCGAGAGATTCTGCCGATGCGAGGGCCGCGACGTGTCGATGCTGACCGCGCGATCGAGCGACGTCGTCATCTGACTCAGCGCGGCGTCCTCCAGGGGCGCGTGGCCTAAAATAATCCGCGAGGGACGCGAAAGGCGACAGAGTTGTGGTACTAGCAAGCCTAGCCTACCAAACCTAAGCCTAGAGAGTGGTAAAGTGTAAAGGTGTTAAGCGGCAGTGTATATGAAAGATTTCGCCCAGACGCAGACGCCCCTGGGGCAAACTCCTGGCTAGGCCACCACTAGCGGCACCTGAGTGCACTGTTGGCGTAGTGTGGGACGCGTATTTGTGTGGGCAAAGTTGTGGTGCTGAGCCTCAATCTCAGTTCCAAATACCTGTGCGCCGCTTACGCGCATTGCCTACGCAATCGTGCGACTGCTCACTAAGGCGCCCCGCTCAATACCTGTAACTGGGGGGGGGGTTGGGCGTCCAACAGGTGCTGGGTTTGACCCCCGCCCCCGGATTTTGCAAAACCCCACCCAGCCCCCCTCCCCCCCCCAAAAAAAAATTCTAAACAGTGCCTATTTCAGGGTTTTTACAGTGTATTTTTGACCAGAAATCGACCAAGAAAAGAAAAGAAGTTTTTTCAGCCCCCACCCCCCCCCCCCCCAGGAAGTGCTCGAACCCTTCCCCCAGGTCCAATTCCCGATTACAGCAGGTATGCTCCTCTCTTACCGTAGAAAAACAAAAGAGGGTCTCGAACTGTCAGCGGCTCTGTTGGACAGAGAACGTTGGATAATTCGCGTCGCCGCGTCGCTGTCACCGCCAAACGGCGGCGCGCACACTCGTGGCATGCGCGCGCGAGACGAGACTCGTTTAGAAACTGGTTTCCACTGAGTGACTCTCGCTCGGCGGGAGCGTCCTGACAAGGCCGCAGTAACAAAAAGTAACTGATGGATGGATGGATTTACGCCTTCTCAATAAGAAGACTAGCAAAACAATGTCTAGGTCGTACCCCCTTTCCTTATGGTAAGTCGCAACTCGCAAGTAAAAACGCTCCAGAATTTCCCACGAGCTTGTTGAGCAACGAAATGCACATTTTTTGCGTCCTTTTCTCAGTGTTCTATGTGTACGATGTTGTACTACGTAGTCCATCCATATACATTTTGTTATTCAGATTGCTACACCGTATACACTCCAATGCACTGACCAACGAGTCGAACTTTGGCCGTGCTTCCATACAGGTCAAGCCACATCCAATAGGTCTGTGTCTCGTCCACGTGCATGAGCAGGCGCGAGCTGCCGCCGTTCCGAGAGTAGAACACCTATGGTGGTAGGTGACAATAGACTTTCCCACGCAACAAACACGAATCGCATCATACACGATACCATAGGGAGGGAGGTGCCCCACAGAAACTGGCCCGGAGGAAGGGTTATGGCAATTTCTTTGGAAGAGGTGGGAGGTGAAATCGAAAGCGAATCGGGATTCTACACGTCAAATTGAAAAAAGGTAAATTTATACTTTAAATAACAAAGTACGTTTGCGTCCTCTAAAAATCACAAAACTGGAACGCAGTAGGACAGAGGGTGAGAAGGCGTATCTATTCTGGGCCAGTATTGGGCCACCCCACGGGGGGGGGCTGTATGGAAGGAGAGAGAGCCGACACCTCCCCCCCCCCACCCTGGATGGTACACAACGCAGACCCTGCTGACAATGCGCACCTTTCCCTCGGTGTCGACGTGGAAGGTGAGCTCGTCTGCAACCTTGGGCGCCGCGGCGACGTCCTTGATGCCGACCCAGTACTCGGCGCGCTCCAATAGCTGGTCACTGTCCTCGGGCAGCTCCGAGGGTCGCAGACTCGCGGGGTCGCAGGTCGTCAGCCCGAACGCCATCCCGCCCGAGTATGCGGGAGTGGTCGCCAGCACCTGTGGCGGTGGACGGAGTAGTTGTATAGAGGAAATTATCGGCTGGATGGGTGCTGGAAGGAACTCAAGGGGGGGGGAGGAATTCGCGCAATGTAAGACGCAAATCCCTATTCGAAAATCCTAATGCAGAACAGCCCGGCTGCTGAACTTGGAAGTGGAATTGAAGCATTTCACTTCCTCGCAGAAATTCAGTCGCGCTCAGAGCTCACGACTTTTTGGAGAGAGTGAAGTGACACGTCCCAATTTATGGGTGCACCAAAACGTTTTCCATCGTTCGCACTCCACTACTCACCTGTACGACGAGTCGCCTGTTGACGGGGCATTGGGCGAAGACGTATCCGCAGTTGTACTCGGTCTCGAGACGCTTGGCGCTGCTTCGGTCGCTGTTCAACCTGACGTTCCTTCCACTCAGCGGGTGGAAGTGGCAGGGCGCCGTCTGCAGGCCTGCAAGGCGCCAGGAGTGCAATCTTTCACGTACCATCCCTCTGCTCGTAACCCATCTCCTCGTACCAGCCAGGTGGACGAGCGGCATCTCTGCGTGTCGACGCGTCGCTGACGAGTGGTCGACGCTGCTTCGTCGTCTGCAGCCGCCGCCGCCGCCGCCACTGCTGTCGACGGACGTGGACGGTGGCACGGTCGTCAGCGCGTCGACGCCTGTCGATGTCGGGGCGGTTGTCGACACCGCCGGCGTCGTTGAAGAGGCCTGCCGACGCGCCGAACGCAACTGCACGTCGGCGGGGTCTGAACGAAATTGGTCAATAAATTCCAAGTGACTACTGGCACTGTTTGTTTTTTTTGGACTTCGCGAAATTTTCTTCCTTTCTATTTGCCTTAAAAATAGAGGGCCGCAGACGCGATGTGCTTTAGTTTTTTTTTGCGACTCACCCACAAATTCCAGGGCGGTCGTGTTGCCATAGATGTCGACCACAACCCACATGGGCAGCGACACGTTGACTCCCGACAAAAAGAGTCCTGCAAGCTTCGCGGTGTTTCCCACAATCGCTTTTACTTCTCAATTGCTTCGCAGGAACCTTTCTGCACTCCATTGATGCCGTAGAAGATCTCGCCACTCTCTCTGACGTAGAAATGAATGACGGCGTCTTGTTGCACGTACTTCTCCGCGATGCCCTTGGCCCACGTGCCCTCCTTAGAGACCATGTCGGGACAAACGAACCTGAAAAATTGCTCCTTTGCCAACCATAGCTCAGTCCTGGGCATACATGTAACTGGGGGTTGGTGGGGGGCAATTTTGCGTCCAAGGGGGAAGACGTTAACCCAAGTATGTCGCCACCAGCCGACGATGGCCACATAATTATTCATTAGTTGTGCTGTGTGAATGGTGTCACGTGTAACTGGAAACGAGAGGTAATCTCAATCACTGGCTCTCAAGGCTTGCGTCACCAACGTCGCACAGCAATGTGAGCAGTGACTGCAGTGTAAAGCTGAACTGGCGAACAAAGCACGCACGTGGTAAAACGAACTGATAGTGCGAGTGCGGAGGCATTGCGTGGGCCCTGCAGTAGCGTCACATGGATGGAACTGACTAGTCTTGAATCATACGCGCAAACACATCGAACAATGCAGATGCTCGTGACCCAGGATCATAGATAGACGCTGTCCACGAACGCACGCACGCACGCACACACACACACACACAGGCACACACACACACACACACACAGTAAACCGATGTCGACCATAGCCCCATGCCCTAGTCCCTAGTGTACAACTATCTCAAATCCTCCTCCTCCCTAACCAACAAACTTCCAGTCTCTGCTCTGGTACACATGTATGCCTGAGTACGAGTGTACCTCGGTAGTCCGTCGACGAAGGCGGCGGGCTCCATGTTGGTGAGTCCGAATCGTAGGACGCCGCTCCAGTTGGTGGCTTGCTGCGCGATGCGGATGCACACGACCTCGTCCACCGAGATCGCCCGGTGACTGAACGCCACGCCCTGCAACACGCAACCCACAATGGCACACGCTAGCGCTAGAAGCGTGCCCTGCAAAGAGCGGCAGTGCGCTGCACCCTCCACCCCCCCCCCTCAGGGGCGCAGCAATCCCGTCCTGCACGAAAAGCAGATTCGCCCCCACCCCCGAACTCAGCTCTGACTACGAGTTTGTTGGCAGTTACATGCATACACCTCTAAACACAGTCCCCATGGGCACGTATGCTCCAGCAGACTACCAACTCTCGTACTGTACAGCATAGGTGTCCACGGAAATTGAACCAGGGGAGGGGTAAATCGCCAAATTTTTTGAAGGCAGGGGGTCGGTAAATCGGGATTTTCGGCATGGAGTTCTATTCGTCGGGAATCGCGTAAAAATTGTACTTATTCGCCTCAAAATGGACTCAAAACGGTTCAAAACGTGATCCAAACGCCATTTCTGTGTACCTTTGCACTGTAAAGTACAAAAAATACAGCGCCGCAAGCACACGTTTTGCCATTTTTACAAGACAAATTGGCTTGAAGCTCCCGAAAATGGAAGCCAGGGGAGGGTCGTCCCGATTCGGGATCGGGATGGGGTCTTCCAGGCGAGGGGTATACCCCCCCCCCCAGCGGGGGGGGTACAGACATGGGGGGACATGCTGTACAGACATACTGCGACCTTGCAGAACGACTGGAACCTCCTGGCGACCCTGTTGCCATTCTCTAGTCGCACGTTCTCCCCTTTGATCGGGTTGAATTGCAGTACCGCGAAGGGAAAGGGCGGCTCGCCGGCGCTCGTCGAAGGCATCAGCTCGCCCGCTTCCGTGCCGATGAACGCCTCTGAACCGCTCGGCGTGTAATCGCGTCACCTCAACAATTTTAATCCCAAAATCGGGCAGCGAACCTTTGCCGGCGTTGTTTCCCATGTCCCACTGAACTCGACGAGCGCAAACACTGCAGGGGAAAAATGAATCACGTCGCGAGCCGGCCCCCACGCCGCGAGACGCAACAAACACAGCGCCGAGGGCGGCGGAGGGTAGGTGGGGGTGGGGAGGTTAAGCAAAGTTTGCGACGACGACAGGCGAGGAAGGCCGAACCAGTGGGCAATTTCTAAAATATGCAACAGATGCAACAGATGCAACAGGTGCAACAGATCACTGTTCCCGCTTCCAGTTAGCGAGGGGGGTGGGGCGGGTGGTGACGACGGCAATATTGCCACTGTTGGCAGAGAAGAAACCGTCGCGTATGCAGCTGCCTCCTCGCGGTTCGACGTCGACGGCCCTCCTTCCCCTTTGGCGGAGTCGACGCCCGTCAAAAGCCCGTGAAAGAAGCGACAAGACCAACGTCCTTCCCCAGAGAAACGGACCATGAACCGAGCCGGTGAAGGCGACGTTTCGACGGCAGCAGAAGGGGTGTCCTTATTTCAATGATTTATGACCAGAAAAAAACACGTACCCAAGCAAATCGGCCCTGGTCGAGGGACAGGAAAACCTTTTGGGTTGGGGACGTGGGGGGTTTGCATAGGTGTGTAGCATATAAAAGGTAAGTGAGCAAAATCTAAATCTAAAGTTCCCGAAAGGTTGCGAGAATTCCTTGAACTAAAAGTCTGAAAATAATAAAAATTAAGTAGCCATAAAAATGGAGGAGGACTCCTGCAGTATAGGCCAGCCACACTTGAGAGATTGGCTAGTTCTCTGTTGAATGAGTATGCTCTCGTTTCTGTCAGTAGGTTGGGTCTCTCAAGCATACCTGTAACTGGGTCTGGCAGAGTGGGGGGGGGGGGGTAGCTGGCCGATTTTGGGGGAGGGGGACTCCGGAGCAAAAAGTGGGGGGGGGGGTAGCTGGCCATTGTTTGGGTTGTGGTGGTGCTTTTTGGTCTAAAATGGGTATAAAAAGGGTATAAACAGTGTTATTTAGCTGTTTTATGGTCATATAACACTGAAAAGCACTGAAAAACACCAACAGTTACTCACCTTTATCGTTTTACACATGACGAAAATCCTTTGGGAAAATTCTAGGGGGGGGGGGGTCGGGGGGGAGTTGGGGGGTGGTTGAAAAACTAGTGGGGGCCCCCAAAGCCCCCCCAACCACCCCCCCCCCCCCAGTTACAGGTATGCTCTCAAGCCATAGGTGGGCTCCGGGGGTGTAAGGGGGTGGGGGGGGGGGTCCCCCCACTTGCTATAGCCATCCCGCTGTTATTGCGGGCGCCCGCCCCCCCCCCCTGGCCATCGCCATCCCTGATAACTTGCAGGAGACCAGGGTTGCATAAAAAAAATTTTCAAGTTTTTTTTTTAAATTAAAAAAAAAATTTAAAAAAAAATTTTTTTTTTTAATTGACTTAGGAGCCATCATTGGCGCCAAATACCTGTACTATAAGATACTTTTAGCCTATTCGAGTGTCAAACACAAGTACTAGTGCTTCCCTAAAGCCTTTAGAAGCGTATTTAGCATCGTTTTAGTCAAATGGTGACAAAGCCGCTGCCTCTAAATGGTCGTGTACGGTATCGCACTATGTTGGGAACCAGTTGGGAACCCCAAAAAGAGCTTGGTTTTGGTGCTAATAAGCAAGTTTATGCATGAAAAACTACTAATTGTACCATCTAAACACCATTTAAATGCCTTTTTGCCACTCAAAAGCTAAATTTTACCCAAAAACAGAAATTTTTTTTTAATTTAAAAAAATCCAACTTTTTTTTTAAAAAAAAAAAAAGAAATTTTTTTTTAAAAAAAAAAACAACTTTTTTTTTAAATTGTGCAACCCTGCAGGAGACCCTCTCTCATTATCGAAAAATTGGGTGAATATGCGTGTTTTGTGTCCTTTTTCAGTGCAGCGTGACCCAAAACCGCTTAAAAAGTGCTCTTTAGGCGTTGTTTTGACACATTCTGGACCAAAAAGCACCGATTTACGCGCTATTCTGCCGCGAAACTTTCCACTTCGACCACCCCCCCAGCTCTCCAAAATTTCCGATCCTGGCGGGATGGCGGGAGACCCTCTCCTCCCCTCGATACCCAGCCATCCCCCTGGCTTTGACCGTGGGGGGGGGGGGGGTGTTGAATCGAGAGGGTGGAGGGGTCTAGAGCCATTTCGAGTAAAATGTCCGGGATAGGAAATTTGTGAGGGGGGGGGGGGGGCTGAAAGGGCAAATTCTGCACCAAATCATTTCCTTCTCTTCGTTGCATTGCTACGTTTGTTGACGTGTCGCGAAACTGTTAAATGGGAAAGAATTTTGGGGTAAATTCCCGTGCTTCATTGTGCACCAACTCACCAGCATTAATTACTCTATCATTTTTGTGGCTCGTTGACAGAACGGGGAAGGTGGGGTTTTTTCAAGTGGGCGTCTCCGCTAAACCCACCCCTCCCCCTTGCAGATACCTACCTATGAATTAAATAGGGTTGTTTTTGCGTTCGTTCACGTGTTATATGACCAAACACCTAATGTAACATAATTTCGACCTCGTTTTAATCCGTAGTTGACCAAAAAGTACATACGCAATTTTGTTGAACAATTTTCATTCTGTGGTCTTTTTGAGTCTGCACCCCCCCCCCCTTCCTCACATGGCGGAGATTTCCGTCGACCAATGGATCGATGTCGTCCCACCCTCCGCCTGGCACACACTGCGTGCGTTCGCGAGGTAGCGTGTGATTTACAACATGATCGTACGTGTGGAGGGGTGGGGGATTACTGTTCAGTTTTTTTGCCATGACCACGCCTCCATGAGAGGCTCTCAAAATGGGGGCTCGAGACCATGGTGGCGGGTTTGGCGCCAGCTCAAGAAGATATTCCACACAATCCACAAAATGTTTTAACCAACATGAATACCCCCACCCCACTTTTTTGGGTGCGCCGCCCCCCCCCCCTCCCCACCCCTTAAACCTTAAAATAGGCTTAAACCTAACCAATTAATTCTGAAGCTTAAGCCTAAGCAAGGACTAAACCTAAGCAGTACGAGGCGAGGCAGGTGACTTGACAAACCACCTTTTTTGGAGCGAACCCGCCCCCACTCCAACCCTTCCCCCACTCCCACCCCTCCCCCACCCCCACTCCCACCGCTCCCCAGCCCCACTCCTCCCCCACCCCCACCCCACCCCCCTCGCTAACTGGAAGCGGGAACAGTGATCTGTTGCACCTGTTGCATCTGTTGCATATTTTAGAAATTGCCGAACCAGTGACGTGATGCTGCCAACCCGACGCTCAAACTCGCCTAAAATTCTGCAAAAGGCGCCATTTTGGTGGGTATGAGATGAACGCAAGGATCACACACACACACACACACACAAACACACACACACACACAACGTAAGGCAAACACAAAAACGTAAGGCAGCCTCAAAACCGTAATCTACACTCGTAATCGAAAACAACCGAATCTGAGTTGTGCCCAACAAGAAAACAGACTTCATTCCTACACGCAGCGTTTCGTCACCGACTTCGAAAAAAAGCCACGAGAAACGTGAACGAGTCCACAAGGGCGCATCACGAGTTTCGCTCGCGCCTAGCGAACAGCGGAAGGAGGGGGGGGGGGGGGAGCAGCCAGTCCGCCAACTAGACTATCATCTCCAGTTGTTTGGCGTAGAAAATGTTCTGTTCGGTGAGGCGCACAGCGCTGCCGAGGGAGCCAGCGGTCGTCACCTTCTCGGCGTCCGTGTCCATCATCGCCTCTCCTCCAGCCGCCTTGAACGTGAACTGGGACGCGCCCTCCATGCTCCAGCCTTTCTGCAAGCGGTGGTAAGGCTGACTGAGCAGACCCAGTAGCTCAGCGGTGTAGGGCTCGACTCCCACCCACCACACGGTCACAACTCACAGACTAGTACTGCAGCAGAAGGCAGAAAAGCTGTGCGACGCTCTCAAGACACCTGTAACCGGGTCTGGAAGGGGGGGGGGTAAATGGCCGAATGTTGGGGGGGGGGTCTCTGGGACTGGTACTTTTTCGTCAAAATGGGTATAAAATAAGGTGAAAGGAACAGGGTGAAAATCCTGGGGAAAATCCTGGGGGGATGGGGGGTCTGGAAAAATAGTGGGGCCTCCAAACTCCCTCCCCCAGTTACAGGCGTGGGTCACACTGGCTACTAGTGCTGCAGCAGAAGGACGGCAGAAATGCTGTGCGACGCTCTCAAGAGCAAAGTCGTCAGCGTGCGTGCGGACGGACCTTCCTGGCGAAGTTCCTCGCCTGCTCGAGGGCATCCCTGCCCTGGAACAAGAGCATCCGAGCCGCCGCTTCCACCGACATCTTCTCGTAGGCGGCCTCCATACACTGCGCGATGTCGTCTCTGCAGTTGTGTGCAAAACACCATATCAATGTCGCAAAAAACAACAAATACTCATGCCACACGAAGAAACAAAATGATGAGGAGATACTCCGAAAACAGAACTATCAAACCAACAACCATCAAATCAACTGTATTCAAAATTCGGTGTCACGCATGACTTCCCCACGTACCCTATGTTCAACTGCATGGGACGGTGGGTGGTGGCCTTGCCCCCTCAGTAAATTGCACGTTTCCTCATCCCATAAGCACCAAACTACCAGTCATGCCCCCCCCAAACCCTTTGGAAGGGCTATACGAATCGTCCACTCTAGCCGAGACAGACGCAGGTATCATGCCATTCTAAAGTTCGAGCCAGCCCACCAGGGTCGGCTCAAACTCGAAGACCACAAGTTCAGTGGTGGCGCCGCCCCGCACAACAAGGTCATTCCATGTTGAATTGGAGGGGGGGGGCAGGGCGCATAGGAGACCAACCTGCTGTCCAGACGGCCCCTACCATGCACGTCATTCGGTCTGAGGCACGCACCGTGGCCACGAGGGCCACGAGGGTAGCCAGCTCGGGGGGGGGGGGGGGCGGGGGTTGAAGATATAGTATTACGGTGACATTCGATAAGAGTTAGGATGCTGCGCATACCCGCCTTATGTCTAGTGTGCGTCCGTTACTGTGTACAAAAAACTTACTGGTGAACTTAATTGTACTCACAAGAGGTTATGGGCCCAGCCCACGCGTAAATTAGTTCACAGTAAGGTACAGCGTCCGTGCTGTCGTGGAGTGTTGTAGGAGCAGCTGAGATATTGCTGCTGGGGTAGCGGAGAAGAATGGCTGCCGCCGACCGACTCCCGATCGACAAGCTGACGACGGACTGCTGGGCGCAGTGGAAGAGAAAGCTGCGCGTCTACTTGATCGCGAAGGGGCTGTGGGGCGTCGTCAGCGGAGAGGAGTGCGACTGCCTGCACAAGATCGAGCCAGAGCAGCGGCAGCACGCGCGAGACGCGACAAAGAAGACGGCTGCAGAGCGGAAGCGCAAGAAACTCAAGGCGAAGATGGCGCTCGACAGCGAGGAGGAGAAGACGATCAAGGGCGACGAGCAGCAGCTGGCCGTCGTCCACGTCTACGTCAACACGCGCCTGCACTGCAACGGAGAGAGAACGCGACGCCACTACACCGACAGAGACAAAGCGGGTGTCGACAACTACCACCTCAAGAATATCACCGAGGAGGAGTGTTGAAGATATAGTATTACGGTGACATTCGATAAGAGTTAGGATGCTGCGCATACCCGCCTTATGTCTAGTGTGCGTCCGTTACTGTGTACAAAAAACTTACTGGTGAACTTAATTGTACTCACAAGAGCTGGCTGGCTGGCTGGAGACGCACCTGACGGTGGCGAGGAGTATGTCGACGAATACGTCGTACTGTCGGCAGGGCAGTCGGTGCTGGTAGACGACGATCTTGTCGTAGGCGCCCTCGCTGAGGAACTGCTCCAGCGACAGCGCCGCCGTCACGAACTCGCTGTCCGACCGCGTCGACGCCGAGAGACGCTCCAACTCCTGCGGCCTCGCTCGCGCTGCCGCCGCCTCTCGCACGCACGCCAGGCGCCCCACGCACCACAGAAACGGTTCCGCCGGCCCCACCCCCACCCCCCCCCCCTCATCCTATGGGAATACTTGTAACTGTGGGGGGGGGGGGGGTTGGGCAACTATTTTTCCAACGCACACCCAACACCGTCCGAACCCTTCCCCCCCCCAGAATTTGCCCAAGGGATTTTCACCGTCTTTTTTCACCCTGTACTCATACCCATTTTTTGGATACCTACCTACCCTGTACTCATACCTCATACCCACTCATACCCATGCACGGCAAGTCTACTCTACGCCCACCCCCACACAGCCCGCCTGCCCCCAGAATTTTTCTGATTTTTGAATGTTTTAATTGAATGTTTGAAGTTTTCAACCTGTCTACAGAGTCAGGAACATGGCTACATGTATGAACCCACTCACCAAATAACTGGGTGACCCATTGAATAGTGCAGAGTGGCTGGTATCAGTGTTCACAAAATGGAATGCGATACTCTTTTTGCTTTTCAACTTCAAAGGGCCAGGCCGATTCCTTTTTCGACCAGAGTACCATTTAGAGTCTAATTTCAATGCCGTATTCAATTCAAGTCCATTGAATCACCTGATAGAAATTCTAACGTATTTTTGTAAATCAAGAAAAATACCGAATTACTCCCTTCCCACCATACCTGTAACCGGGAAATGGACCTGGGGGGGTTTGAGCACTTCCTGTGGGGGGGGGGGGGGGGTAAAAACTGGAGGGGGTGGAGACATAGGTGGGCTCATGGGTGGTCTAGGGGGGTTCACCTCCCCCCCTGGCTATGGCCGTCCCGCTTTTTTGCGGGACCGACCCCCCCCCCCCGGGCCCACGCCCGCCGGGGGCACATGCGGGAAACCCACCCGCAAAATTAAAAAAAATGGGTAAAGATGCGTGTTTTTGTTTCTTTTTCAGTGTAGTATGACCCAAAAACGCCTGAAAAGTGGTATTTAGACCTTATTTTGACCCATTTTAGACCAAAACGTACCCATTTTACACGTTATTATGGTGCAAAATCCTCCACTTAAACCATAGGTGTAACCGGGAATTGGACCTGGGGGGGAGGGTTCGGGCACTTTCTGGGGGGGGGGGGGGGGGGGGGGGGGGGGGGGGGTGGGAAAATCTGGAGGAGGGGGGGGTCTGGGAAGGAAAAAAATAGGCACTTTTTGGTTGATTTTTAGTCAAAAATACACTGTAAAAACCCTAAAATAGGCACTTTTTAGTCAAAATACACTGTAAATAACCCAATATACCTAGGTACTTTTTGGGCGATTTTTGCTCAAAAGCACCATACAAAACACATTACCATTTTCAGTTTCAAATTTCTGGGGGGGGGGGGTTGGGGGGGCGTGGGTAGGGTCAAAACCAGCAAGTGGGGGGAGGGAAACCCCCCCCCCCCCAACCCCCCCCCCCAGTTACAGGTATGACTTAAACCACCCCTCCTCCAAAATTCTCGATCCCGGTCATTTTATCCGGGATGGCTCTAGACCCCCCCTCGAAACCCCCAGACACCCCCCCCCCCTGGCTTTGAGACCAATCTACACCTATGGGTGGAGAGGAAAAATAGGAGGGAAAACCACGCCCCCCAGTTACAGGAATACTCCCCCCTCCCCGTCCCCACAGCAGCCTTTAGCAGCGCACCACGTGAAACTCGGTGATTTTCTTGAACGCTAGCAGATACATTAGGTGGAGACCCAGCATCTGGTCGCGCAGCTTTGAGGTGGCACTCACTTCTCTAAAAATAATTTAATTAAAGTAATAGAAAAATACTGCGCTGCACATTGACTTACGGAAACTCCTCGTAAATCCGCTTCAAGTTGGACATGCACATTTGGAAGCGATCGAAGTCCATGACGTGCACGCTGTTGACCACGCTCATCTCAGAGAGATTCACTGAACAATTCGGGAGTCCTCGAAACAGAATTAAAAAAACACTCTATTCAATGTTCTAATTAAAATTAATTAATAGAAAATTAACGAAAATTCTTGACGCACTCTCGATGCCAGCGACCTCATCGGGCTTCATATTCGAGACGGTCTCGGGGTTCAGCACGAGTTGCTAAACGAAGACTCTTTTAAATACAATAAAAATGAAATCAAAAATACAACTCGCCCACCTTGGCATCAGAGATCATTTTGGCAAAATTCGCCGACTCGATCTGCTTCCCATCCTTAAACGCGCTGAGCAGCTCATCGTACTGAGCTTTGAACTGAGCCGCCATGTCAGAGGTTTTCGATGAATTCCAAATTCAATTCAATTCAACAATGGGGAATACCCTTTCCAGGTGTCACCAGGTGTCACGATTCCAGGTGTCACCGGAGGCAGACCCTCTTTGGGAGGGGCAGTGGAGAGATGCACACCGAAATGATATTCTTTGCTTAGACTGCCTTATGCCAGTGCTCAGGCTTAGGCTTAGGCTTTTGCTTAGGCTTAGGCTTAGGCCTAGGCATGCGCGCACGCATGCACACACGCATGCACATGCGCTTTTCCTCCAACGCAACTGCCGCCGACACCCCCACGGACTCTACATCCTGCCTTCTCAACGTCTTCTCGGCTGCCGCTGCTTCTTTGTGCCTGCTAGCTGCACTTGACGAGGCGGGCGCGGCCGTCCTGTGGGCGACGTCGTTGAGCGCCATGGCCTGCTGCTGGCGCCTCTGCTCGGTGTCGTCTAACTTCTGGTTGTGACATCACACTCAGTGACGATGGTGAGACAGTGCTTTTCGTGCCGCGTGTGCTTGTTGAGCCAGCCTGAGCATAAGCTAAACCTAAGCTAAGCCTAAGCTAAGCCTAAGCTAAGCCTAAGCTAAGCCTAAGCTAAGCCTAAGCTAAGCCTAAGCTAAGCCTAAGCTAAGCCTAAGCTAAGCCTAAGCTAAGCCTAAGCCAAGCCTAAGCCTAAGCTAAAACTCAGCTAAGTTTCAGCGGCAATTTCTAAAATATGCAACAGATGCAACAGATGCAACAGGTGCAACAGATCACTGTTCCCGCTTCCAGTTAGCGAGGGGGGTGGGGCGGGTGGTGACGACGGCAATATTGCCACTGTTGGCAGAGAAGAAACCGTCGCGTATGCAGCTGCCTCCTCGCGGTTCGACGTCGACGGCCCTCCTTCCCCTTTGGCGGAGTCGACGCCCGTCAAAAGCCCGTGAAAGAAGCGACAAGACCAACGTCCTTCCCCAGAGAAACGGACCATGAACCGAGCCGGTGAAGGCGACGTTTCGACGGCAGCAGAAGGGGTGTCCTTATTTCAATGATTTATGACCAGAAAAAAACACGTACCCAAGCAAATCGGCCCTGGTCGAGGGACAGGAAAACCTTTTGGGTTGGGGACGTGGGGGGTTTGCATAGGTGTGTAGCATATAAAAGGTAAGTGAGCAAAATCTAAATCTAAAGTTCCCGAAAGGTTGCGAGAATTCCTTGAACTAAAAGTCTGAAAATAATAAAAATTAAGTAGCCATAAAAATGGAGGAGGACTCCTGCAGTATAGGCCAGCCACACTTGAGAGATTGGCTAGTTCTCTGTTGAATGAGTATGCTCTCGTTTCTGTCAGTAGGTTGGGTCTCTCAATCATACCTGTTACTGGGTCTGGCAGAGGGGGGGTGGGGGGTGCTTGCCGAGTTTGGGGGAGGGGGTCTCCGGAGCAAAAAGTGGGGGGGGGGGGTAGCTGGCCATTGTTTGGGTTGTGGTGGTGCTTTTTGGTCTAAAATGGGTATAAAAAGGGTGTAAACAGTGTTATTTAGCTGTTTTATGGTCATATAACACTGAAAAGCACTGAAAAACACCAACAGTTACTCACCTTTATCGTTTTACACATGACGAAAATCCTTTGGGAAAATTCTAGGGGGGGGGGGTCGGGGGGGGAGTTGGGGGGTGGTTGAAAAACTAGTGGGGGCCCCCAAAGCCCCCCCAACCACCCCCCCCCCCAGTTACAGGTATGCTCTCAAGCCATAGGTGGGCTCCGGGGGTGTAAGGGGGTGGGGGGGGGGGGGGGTACCCCCACTGGCTATAGCCATCCCGCTTTTATTGCGGGAGCCCTCCCCCCCCCACTGGCCATCGCCATCCCTGATAACTTGCAGGAGACCAGGGTTGCAAAAAAAAATTTTCAAGTTTTTTTTTTAAATTAAAAAAAAAATTTAAAAAAAAAATTTTTTTTTTAATTGACTTAGGAGCCATCATTGGCGCCAAATACCTGTACTATAAGATACTTTTAGCCTATTCGAGTGTCAAACACAAGTACTAGTGCTTCCCTAAAGCCTTTAGAAGCGTATTTAGCATCGTTTTAGTCAAATGGTGACAAAGCCGCTGCCTCTAAATGGTCGTGTACGGTATCGCACTATGTTGGGAACCAGTTGGGAACCCCAAAAAGAGCTTGGTTTTGGTGCTAATAAGCAAGTTTATGCATGAAAAACTACTAATTGTACCATCTAAACACCATTTAAATGCCTTTTTGCCACTCAAAAGCTAAATTTTACCCAAAAACAGAAATTTTTTTTTAATTTAAAAAAATCCAACTTTTTTTTTAAAAAAAAAAAAAGAAATTTTTTTTTAAAAAAAAAAACAACTTTTTTTTAAATTGTGCAACCCTGCAGGAGACCCTCTCTCATTATCGAAAAATTGGGTGAATATGCGTGTTTTGTGTCCTTTTTCAGTGTAGCGTGACCCAAAACCGCTTAAAAAGTGCTCTTTAGGCGTTGTTTTGACACATTCTGGACCAAAAAGCACCGATTTACGCGCTATTCTGCCGCGAAACTTTCCACTTCGACCACCCCCCCCCCCCAGCTCTCCAAAATTTCCGATCCTGGCGGGATGGCGGGAGACCCTCTCCTCCCCTCGATACCCAGCCCTCCCCCTGGCGTTGACCGGGGGGGGGGGGGGGGGGGTTGAATCGAGAGGGTGGAGGGGTCTAGAGCCATTTCGAGTAAAATGTCCGGGATAGGAAATTTGTGAGGGGGGGGGGGGGGCTGAAAGGGCAAATTCTGCACCAAATCATTTCCTTCTCTTCGTTGCATTGCTACGTTTGTTGACGTGTCGCGAAACTGTTAAATGGGAAAGAATTTTGGGGTAAATTCCCGTGCTTCATTGTGCACCAACTCACCAGCATTAATTACTCTATCATTTTTGTGGCTCGTTGACAGAACGGGGAAGGTGGGGTTTTTTCAAGTGGGCGTCTCCGCTAAACCCACCCCTCCCCCTTGCAGATACCTACCTATGAATTAAATAGGGTTGTTTTTGCGTTCGTTCACGTGTTATATGACCAAACACCTAATGTAACATAATTTCGACCTCGTTTTAATCCGTAGTTGACCAAAAAGTACATACGCAATTTTGTTGAACAATTTTCATTCTGTGGTCTTTTTGAGTCTGCACCCCCCCCCCTTCCTCACATGGCGGAGATTTTGAAGTCGGCGCAGAGCGCCTACGCTGGCGACGGGAGGCCCAGCGTCGTCTACTGGTCGGCCGTCGACCAATGGATCGATGTCGTCCCACCCTCCGCCTGGCACACACTGCGTGCGTTCGCGAGGTAGCGTGTGATTTACAACATGATCGTACGTGTGGAGGGGTGGGGGATTACTGTTCAGTTTTTTTGCCATGACCACGCCTCCATGAGAGGCTCTCAAAATGGGGGCTCGAGACCATGGTGGCGGGTTTGGCGCCAGCTCAAGAAGATATTCCACACAATCCACAAAATGTTTTAACCAACATGAATACCCCCACCCCACTTTTTTGGGTGCGCCGCCCCCCCCCCCTCCCCACCCCTTAAACCTTAAAATAGGCTTAAACCTAACCAATTAATTCTGAAGCTTAAGCCTAAGCAAGGACTAAACCTAAGCAGTACGAGGCGAGGCAGGTGACTTGACAAACCACCTTTTTTGGAGCGAACCCGCCCCCACTCCAACCCTTCCCCCACTCCCACCCCTCCCCCCCCCCCACGCCCACCGCTCCCCAGCCCCCCTCCCCCCCCCCCCCCACCCCACCCCCCTCGCTAACTGGAAGCCGCAACAGGGATCAGTTGCACCTGTTGCATCTGTTGCATCTGTTGCATATTTTAGAAATTGCCGTTTCAGCTAAACCTAAGCTAAGCCCAAGACCAAGTCAGAGCAAAGAATATTATTTCGGTGCGCACCTCTCTACTGCCCCTCCCAAAGAGGGTCTGCCTCCGGTGACACCTGGAAATGTGACACCTGGTGACACCTGGAAAGGGTATTCCCCAACAATGACTGTTCAATACCGTACCAATCGGTTAATGCAACGCATCCAATTAAAAAACGATACGGTAGTGCTGTACCATTTGAGCGTCAGAGACAGAGCGCAAGGGCGTGACTGTCAACCTCCAATTGGAAATGGCGTAAAGACAGTATAAGTATAGGCTTCGGGTCCACGTGCTAAAGGCCTTGCAAGTGCGTGGTCAACTCAAAATAGGTACTTTCGATCAAAAATGGGTCAAAAACATTTACTAGGTTTTAGACAGGGTGAAAACCCTTTAGAACAATTCTGGGGGGTTGGAAAAATGCCGCAACCAAGTTGCGGCTCAACAAGTTGTTGACAACAGCCTCCCCGCCAGAGCTCCCCTTTCCCTCTTTCAGACGCAGACGCACGGCACAAAAGCACAGGACGAGAGGCAAGGCGACAGCGACGTAACGTTTATTTCCCACAAGGACGCGCACGCATCAGGCGAACAATTTGCTACGACTGAAAAGTAAATGACTAGAATCGTCTGATCGTCCGAACCAGAGCCATTGTTGACTTGACAGGTAACCTGGGGCCCATTGCATAAAATACGGAACTTACTAGTAGTTAGCTAACAACTTGTTACTTGTTAGTTACAAGTCCAGTTAGTGACCGTTGCATATAAAGCAAGCAAATACTTGTAACTAACTAGTGCTCCTAACAAGCCTTTTTCGCGCAACTCTAAATTACTGGGGACTAATCTCTCGCTTGGGGAACAGAGTCGCCACAACCGAGCTGTCCTTGGCAATGTCCACAACCGAGCTGTCGAGAAAAATGGCGGTTGCGAATTTTATTTATGCGAGTAGCCAGTATAGAACGCAGAGGAAGGAGTAGTACCTCACTTCACTGAAGTACTGAATATATGACACTTTGGACTGGCTCTGGCGGCAAATTGACACACGCCTGCATGAGCGGCCTTCGCGATCTCTTGCAGCTTCAGCTGATACTCAAACTGCAATCTCAGATCCAGTCGGCTTGGCTTTGATACGCTGCGCTGCTGCGCCGCCCATCCCCCCTGGTGGAAATTTTTTTTTTGTTTGTTGACTGAAATTTGTTGACTGCTTCAACGAAGTGCTGCAACGCCCAACTTGTGTATCCCATCCCATGTACGTCCGCAGCTCATGAGGTGTCGCATGTCGCGTGTCGCGTCCGAGGTACTTGAGTCAGAGAAGAGCTTGCTACAGCGCATCAGAAAGTGCCAAATGTATAGGCACACGGTCATGGTGAATTTTGCCTATCCTTGAGTCAGAGTCAGAGAAAGTAACGAGATTAGTGCTTGGAGAACGCTTGTTCATCAAAATCATAAGTTGTCGTGTCGATTTTGTGCCTTTTTGAGGGGATCAGGACTATTTGGCGCGGACTTTTTGGCGCGTAACTTTTTGGCGCGGACTTTTTGGCGCGGACTATTTGGCGCATGGGACTTTTTGGCGCATGGGACTTTTTGGCGCATGGAACTTTCTGGCGCCTGAGGATTACATATTTGGCGCATGGCGATTTCAGGTTCAACAACTCTGAGTCTGTGCATGTGAACAGGAGCTGTCAAAAGTGGTCAATGGTTGGAATCGGCAGACCTGAGCAAGATCGAGGTCGCCTTGGCCGCTACCTCCATGGTGTAGGATGTGGCCGTGCACACCGTCTCTGTGGGCGCTGCCGCTGCCGCGCTGAGCTCTGATGGGCTACCGTTTGTGGGCACCGAGGGCGAGGAGCGGCTGTGGGCTAACGCTGCCAACACCAAAGCTGTGCTGAGCCGCAACCGCATCAAAGCGCCAGCCACATCTGCGAATGTGTCGGCGTCTACTAGTGATGGCAACCTACCTAGCTAGGTTACCTACCTAGTAGGTTACCTAGCCTTTTTTTGGCCTAGGTAACCTAACCTAAGGGTCGGCAAGCGGTGTCAGTGGCGACGACACCGACGCCGACCAGTTGCTGGCAGAGTCGTCAGATTCGCCACTAGACCTGCTGCCACGGCGGCGGCCGACGACGCCGAAAACGCCGCCTCTTTCCATAGCTGACGAGGTTGGAATAGGGCGCCACGCGATAGGGCCACGCGCCACAGGGCTGTGCTGTGGGCTGCTTTAGGTAGAGGCCTACATTTCCGACTCGTCGACCGTTGAGCCGGGTGCGGACTGCTTCGAGTACTGGCTGCAGTCTCCACTGAAAAGACTCAGCGGCTCCGCGCTTGACTGGCCTGGCTCAGCCTTCCCGCGACGTCTGCTTCTGCAGAACGCGCCTTTTCAATCGCCGGTGTTGCATCCCTTTTCATCCCCCCACAAAACCATCCGCCCGGATGTTTTAGGATACTAGAGGCGCGCGCGGCCTTCGGCCGCCATGTATACATTAAGGCACGAAGCAATTGATTTTGCATATGACGTCGACGTGATTATAATGCGCAAGGATATGCGTAGCTTTGTCTTTTGCTTGTGTGGGCGAGTGTTCCTTAGGACAGTTGTCAGCATTGAGGGACCCAAACTCCATGCTCCCAGAGCATGGAGTTTGGGTCCCTAAATGCTGACAATGCTCCCCCTTTGTCCATGGGGGCGTGCACCCCGTTGACAGAAACTGGCCCAAATTCTGAGTTCCTCTTTTTATCGTGAGGGCGTGCACCCCGTTGACAGAAACTGGCACAAATTCTGTGCTCCTCTGTGCGTGCGCGTGCGTGCGTGCGAGCGTGCGTGCGTGCGTGCGTGCGTGCGTGTGAGCGTGCGAGCGTGCGTGTATGTGCGTGTGTGTGTATGTGCGTGTGCGTGCGTGCGTGCGTGCGTGCAGGCGTGCTTGTGTGCATGAGTGTGTGAGTGCTTGAGAGCAAAAGTGCGTGTGTGCGTGCACTCCCGTACGTGCGTGCGTGCATGCGTGCACGTGCGTGCACTCCTGTGCGTGCGTGCGTGCGTGCGTGCGTGCCTGTGTGCATGAGTGCGTGAGTGCTTGAGAGCAAAAGTGCGTGCGTGCGTGCACTCCCGTGCGTGCGTGTGTGCACTGTCGTGCGTGCGTGCGTGCATGCGTGCGTGCGTGCGCGCACTCCCATGCGTGCGTGCGTGCGTGCGTGCACTCCCGTGCGTGCGTGCATGCGTGCATGCGTGCATGCCTGCACGTGCGTGCGTGCGTGCGTGCGTGCGTGCGTGCGTGCGTGCGTGCGTGCGTGCGTGCGTGCATGCGTGCATGCCTGCACGTGTATGCATGAGTGAGTGCGTGCGTGCGTGCGTGCACGTGTGTGTGCGCGTGCGTGCGTGCGTGCGTGCGTGCACGTGCGTGCATGCGTGTGCTTGCAAGTGCGTGTTCTCGTGTGGTTGCGTGCGTGCGTGCGTGCTTGCGTGCGTGCGTGCGTGCGTGCGTGCGTGTGTGCGTGTGCGCGTGTGTACGTGTGTGTGTGTGTGTGTGTGTGTGTGTGTGTGTGTGTGTGTGTGTGTGTGGGTGTGTGCTCGTGTCTGCGTGCACGAGGGTGGGTGAGTGTGCGTGTGCGTGCGTGCGTGCGTGCGTGCGTGCGTGCGTGCGTGCGTGCCTGCGTGCACGTGCGTGCGTGCGTGCGTGTGTGCGTGCGTGCGTGCGTGCGTGCGTGCGTGCGTGCGTGCGTGCGTGCGTGCGTGCGTGCGTGTGTGCGTGCGTCCATGCGTGCTGTGTGCATGCGTCCATGAGTGCGTGCGTGCGTATGTATATATGTATGTATGTGCGTGCGCGCGTGCGTGCGTTCGTGCATGCGTGTGCTTGCAAGTGTGTGTACTCCCGTGCGTGCGTGCGTGCGTGCATCCATGCGTGCTTGCGTGCGTGCGTGCGTGCGTGCGTGCATGCCTGCACGCGTTCTGGAAGTTTCCCGTGCGTGCGTGCCTGCGCGCGTGCCTGCACGCGTTCTGGCAGTTTCCCTAATGAGGCAAGCTACAATGTACACTACAATGTACAATGTACCACAACTACAGGACGCATTTGCATAATCGTGCATAAGCACGTGCAAACGACTCGTGACGTCGAGGCGAGTCATTTTATATGCAATTCATCCATGTGCAATTCGTTTGGTAGTGTTAATCTGTGCTGCAACATTTGAAAATGCGCCATAACTACGGTATGAATTTGCATATCAAAAATCGACCTTGCCCACGACCATCTCGGGGTCGCGAGGATTCGATCGAGCCATCGCGCGTGCACGTACGTCAAGCCGTTCGCGAGTTTACTCGAAACATACAAACATACAAACATACAAACATACAAACACGTGCGCGCGGCGCATTTGTAAGTAGATCTCAGTTCCTCCCGCCGGAGGAATTGGGATAGGAAACTCGCCATCCCAATTCCTCCCCCCTTATCCTAAAAACTCCCCCCTGGTTTTCTGTGCTAAACGGGAAAGATCGGTAACATGGAGATAGAGACGTGTTCTCTTGGCATCTTGATTCAGTTTCTCAACCTTGGCAACAACCACTGGGTGTTGGTAGGCTTGTTGGGCAAGCGCGTCTATGTATCTCTTCGACAGCCTCCAGAGTTCTGTCGTTAGCGCACTACTCCGCCGCATGCTCTGGGAGCTGTTCGGATCCACGCTCGCCAGTGGCCCACTCGTTCTTGCTGTGCCTCTGCAGCGACAGCGCAATGGCAACAACTGTGGGCTGCACGCGATCGCGGTCGCCTTTGACATCGTTACAGGAACGGAGCTGTTGTCGCTGCATGACTTTGCCTACGTCACGAGTGATCTCAGACAAAACGCCAGCGATAGATTCGAGCTGGCAACCAACTCTCCTACCGTTTAAGCAGAAGGGGAAAACACTAACAGTCATAAAGAGCGCATTCCTCTCCGTGTCGTTGGAGCTTCAGCAGTGAACACGTGAATTTCATTGACGAACATTGCGTGGTGTGGGTGTGTCCCGTTATGTTAACTTCATCTAGGTTCTTCGACTTTTGCTGCGTTCCATGATTTTTGTGTACCATCCTGACACGATTCTGTTGCGTCGGCTTTATATACCAAATTACCAATACAGTTTTCGCAGTCACTGTGCCTCAGAATGCCACTATGTTTAGGGGGGGATGTTTTAGGATAAGGGGGGAGGAAGTAGGATAACCTAGTTTATCCTAATTAATCCGGCCGGATGGTCTGGGATATCCCAGTTTGTCCGGGGGGATGTTTTGGGATGGGGGAGGAAGAGGGATACGACACCGGCCTTGTGGCCATGGGCAGGAGCGTGCGCTGTAAACCAGATCTAGTGGCTAGCGAAGCGCTAATGCAATTCAACCGCTGCTTTTCCTCTTGAGGTCGTGCGTATTCTTGTTGTTTCTGCATACGTGTCAGTCGTTTCGCCAATATTGCGTATCCGTATTTCAGTGGTGTATGTTCATCAATCACACTGTGTACAGGTATACAACACAAGTGTGTGTATGCGCATGCAATATTGCCTGACACTTGACAGCTTGGAGTTACCGAAGTTACCTACCTATAACCTAAGGAATTTACCCGATTACCTACCTACCTAGCAAAAAGATCTAGCTTACCTAACCTAACCTACCTAAGTCCTTTTTGTGGCCAGTTTTACCTAACCTACCTACCTAAAAATGAAAAACGTTAAAATTGCCATCACTAGCGTCTACTCGTCCCATCTACGCCACATGACAATCGCCGAAGCGATCTGATCACCCACAATAACAATTGCTACTCTGAGTGGACAGCCGCTCTTTACTTATCATTTATCATCATTATCAATTTTTCATAACCGCATAGCCGCTCTTTATCATCAGGGGTCATTGACCTTAAAATCCTCATGCGCCAAAAAGTACCATGCGCCAAAAAGTCCCATGCGCCAAATAGTCCGCGCCAAAAAGTCCGCGCCAAAAAGTTACGCACCAAAAAGTCCGCGCCAAATAGTCCTAAACCCCTTTTTGAGCTATTCTTGATCACTAACTGAGGGTTTCAAACTTGTTAATTTAACACTGGCTTGTTAGGCGCTACTTGTCAGTACTTGTTAAGGAAAAAATCATGCAACAGAACGCTTGTTAATGGCACTTGTTATGAGCTCGTAACAAGCGATTTTTACTTGTAACTAACAAGTTGTTAAAAAAGTTTTATGCAACGGCTCAACTATACTTGTTACCAGTTACCTGTTACTTGTTAGCCTAACAAGACTTTTATGCAATGGGCCCCAGGCCACTCAACCAGGCAAGCCGGCAGTGTCGAAAATGTGGTCCCAAAGATCAGTAGAAAATCCAAACCCTGCTCGGGAAGGGAATCAACAGCGTTTTAGATCCGCCGCCAATGGCGCAACTTGTCGACTGGAAGTCTACCCAAATCGTGGTTCTTGAAGTGGTGAGCGCTGTGGTACATCTTCCCGCGCCTCCACGCGGATCGTTTGTCGACCTGGCCATGGTGAAGGAAGTAGTGAAGCATATCGTAACCGACGTAGCTGCAACGCGAACGGAACAGGCTCTCGGTGGTGTCAGCACTAGCGGATCCAGGAATTTGTCACAAGGTCAAAATTGTTTTCATAATAAATTTCATATAGAAATCTACAGTTCGCACGTTTGGCGCTCAAAGAGGCAGATTCGTTGGTCCAATTGTGAGTTGATTGCACGCACATTACCGTGCCGCAGGCAAAAGTTGTGAGCTTTTGAGTGCGCTCACGTGAGTGCAAGATAAGGATCCGCTACGCACACGCTACAAAGCCATACATGAACCGGGTCTTTGAAGTAGGGGGAAAGGGGGGGGGGGGGGTCAGAGAACATTCGCCTGCGTTTGACCCCCTGCCACAACAGGGAGCCATTTGCCCCCTGGTCCGCTAGTGGGCGTGGCCCAAGCAAGCTACCCAAGCATTTGTCCAGCCCCAAAGGTGAACATGACGGGGAGCGGCAGCACGAGTGAGTGGACGGCCACGAACAGGCTGACGAGCAACGCCGCGGGTAATGGCGGAAGGACGAGGCGTTTGTGATCCATTGGGGTCTGAAATGCATGCGTCCGCGCGACAGACGCTGTTGTTGTTGTTGTTGTTGTTGTTGTTGTTGTTGTTGTTGTTGTTGTTGTTGTTGTTGTTGTTGTTGTTGTTGGATTAGGGGCAACGCTATGAGGCCGTCAATGGCCCATATAGCATACCCTTCTCCAAAACGCCTTCCAGTCTCAGAGTCAAGTCAGTCAAGCCAAAGACTTTCGAAAGAACGCCGATTGTAATCTAGGGCAGCGGCACAGCACGAGAAATTCCATGGATAGGGAAAGACTCGTGTTTAGTGGCTCCATCGAGAATCGAACCCAGGACCGTGCGCGCAAGAGCCCGATTCTCTACCACTATGCCGTCCGCTGCCAGAGCGATGGAAGCGCAGGATCTTGCGCCCCAGGGGGCAGCTTGCCTTGTGGTGCAGTCCGTGCATGAGGAAGTGGACGAGCGCCTGCCAGCGGACGGTGCCGTCGCCGTCGGGTCGCCGTTGAAAGACGAACCGGTGCACCAGGTATTCCGTCAGCGTCCAGGCGAGCAGGCCCACTCCGGCCAGCTCGACCGAGACGAACGCCACCGTGTACGCGTCTGTGACACACTGCGACCCCTCTTTGTTAGTTTCTGAGCTCCCAGAGGAGACCAAGCTGCTGTCCAGACTCCAGGCACGGCCCCTACCATGTCCCACCCAGCACACACAATGACGTCATTCGGTCTGAGGCACGCATAGTGGCAACGAGGGCCGCCACAGACACAGAAGAAGAACGCACGGTATATTCTACGGCAATGATTACGTGAGAGAGAGGAAAGTCCTCATTTGGTGGGTCCCTCGAGAAATGAACCCAGGACCTTCCGGGCATGACCCCAAAATTTTTCTTTAATTCACAAAAATACATGATCATTTCTATCAATAGCCTCTCGGCGACCCCTCTCCCGCCTTCTCTCCTGCATACCCACCCACGCGGCACCGAGCCATCCATGCACGCACGCGTCGTAGCTCAGCCACACCACACCACCGCTCATCGCCAGCGCGCCAACCCACCGAGTTTCTGGGCGAACAGGCGCCAGCCGACGAGCCACAAGATCGCCGTCACGGGCAGCGAAATGGCGGGCACGACGTACCAACTCGTCTTCGTCAGCGACTCCAGAAAGTCGCTCTGGAACAGACGCAGCTCTCGACCGACCGGCTCGTGAATCCAGTCCCTAACAACGGCAGCGTTGGCCCCGCGCCAGCGCGCGGCTCCTTGCGGAGACGACCAGTATCGATGGCGGCAGTTGCGCCAAGACGACCTGGCCAAAGTCGATGTCGTCGGCGGCGCGGCGACCCTGCGGTCGGAAACTCTAAGCAAACGCAGCGCAGGGCAGCGTATGGCCGCGTAAGTGGTAGAGAATCGGCCTCTTGCGTCTTGAATTGGTCCTGGGTCCGATTCTTGATGCAGCCACTAGATTGAGGACTTCCTTCTCAATCAGTTTTCTCGCTCGTCGCTGCTCTAGATTACAGATGGCGTTCTTCTGAATGTCTTTGGCTAATCATGCGGCTCTAGACGGGAAGGCGTCATGCATATACATATATGGCTATGCTACATGGGCCATTGACGCCTGACAACCTCCTAGTGTTGCCCCAAAATCCACCGACAACATCAAAACGCAACTCAACGGCCAATGACAACGTCGGCATCTCCACTTTTGCATTCGCTGCACCGTCCACGTCTTCGATGCGGCACTCGTCGAGCATGCGGTACGCGTTCTCGCTGTGCTCGCGCCCTGAAACTTGCGCTTGTTGTCGTCAGCGAAAACTTGCCGAGGCGTGGACAGTCCGCTGCCAACATTTGCCGACTGGAGCACTTCCGGTCCGCCTGGATGCCTGTCGGCAAACTCAGTGAGATCGTACGTTCCATCGCCACACTTCACGACAATCCGCGGCGTCTTCGACTGCGATCGATCCTTTCATCGTGCGCTCCACAAAAGCAACTCCAACAACACTACCTTCAAGTCACGCCACCAAAAGGGACAACCCGTTCCGGCTGCGCTATCCAAGGTGAACCTGGGTGCACGCACGTGCTACACTCCGCCCCATCCCTGCTCTCTTTCAAAAACCGACTTTCTAAAGAAAACCTATCTGAATTTTTGACGGTAGGTTTGTAAACCGCAATAACCTTTTGGCGTCTTTCCTGCCCCACTCCACGTAAAGATCAGCCAGTCTCAGGCCGTCTGACAGACTATATATGCACGACGTAGTACAGTCCATCAGCGTCGCCTACATACGCGTCAATTCGTACGACGGATCGCCTTTCCGCGAGCGCGCACACTTTGCAGTATCGTGCTTTGCTTTGCGTGTACGTCTACTTCGAGTGTCCGTGTATACCTATTTCACCTGTACGTGTACCTCATGTGTTTGCGCGTTACCGATTCTTGGTCAACTATTCTGTTTAGTTTGCGTTGATGCCTCCTTATACGACAAGCGCTGTTTTCTCTTGACGGTTGTGTAGTACGTGCTGAGTGAAATACATACATACATGCCTAGGTCGTCTACTACGAGAATATCACAGCATTTTTGTGACATAAAGTTCGTGTATTTTTCCCTTCGAGTAACACCTAATGGTCAGGTCCGTTCGAATCAAAACCAGACGTCGCATCGCTTCTCCGGGTTCATGAAAGCGTTTTTGGGGCAGTTGAAGTCGCGAGCGAACTCCCGCAAGTTCTGGAACACGACGTTGGTTCTGCACTTCGCGGGCGCGTACGAGGATCGCCCGAGCGTGTACTCCAGACGCCTTCTCGTCGTGTTCTCGCACCAGATCTGCGCGTGGCTCAGCCAGAAAATCTGCGAACAAAAAACGAGTTCGCCAAACCTTCCGTAGCAGTTCCAGTCCGTGTACTGTGTGCTGCGTTTACAGTACCTGGCGCATGGTGTAGCCCTTCATGGCAGCGCCAGGCAGCGGTCGCTCTCGCCCGTACTGGCGGATGTAGTCCTCGTAAGCCTTGTAGGCCGCCTTGAGACCTCCTGAACACCGCTGCCTTATAGAGTTGCATTTGGAACGTACAATAACAGATTTTAGAATCGTAGAGCGACTGCCCCGCCTCTCTGAGTCACGCGATCTACAAAAGTACCGTACGAATATCCGAGCACTCATGATTGACGCAACAGCAGCACACAACAGCTTCTGAATACAGTACCTTCAATTCACATCCACATGGTAGCACACTCTATATACATCTCGAAATACCGTATCTCCTTCCAAAAATTCTACTATACTAAAAGCACAGCTTTGCACCGATGTCAGCGATGTTCTCCCGTTGGCTCAGCTGGCCACGCTCGCAGACGCTGCCTTCGGAGCGGGGCGTGCAGAGGGGCGTGATTTCGCCTCCGCACGCGCAGCAATTCTCGGAGTAAGAGCGCACCACGCATTGGGCCATGTCCTGAACTCTAGTGCGAGTTGGAGAGCGAGTATAGCTCAGTGGTAGGGCGTCGTCTCAGCGTCCCCGTGGTCGGGGGTTCAACTCCCACCGCGAACCGAGGAGTCGCTAATCATCTTGGGGCAAGGGATGAACGCTCTCATGCGGGGCGTGCGCTGCGCTGGCGGTGTCAAAATAGAGCCCAAAGTTTCATTAAGTGCGCTTGACCTTGAAGCCCTGCTTGGACTTGGGACTCATCCAGACGCGCAGCCGGCCGTCGTAGGCGTAGTTGACGCCGGACGTGTCGAAGCCGTGCGTGATCTCGTGCCCTCCCCTGCCGCCCTGACCCGCGTAGTTGAACGCCTCCGGAAAATCGCGTCTGAAACGCGAAGTAGCAAAAAACGAAAATCGTAAGCCGATTGGAAATGACGCCGTACCGTACCTGAAGAAGGGCGGGACCAACGAGGCGGCGGGAAACGTGATGCTGTTGCGCGTCTGCTGGTACCAGGCATTGACAAAGGCGGGAGTCAAAAAGAAGTCGGTTCTATCGGCCGGTTCCAGCAGCTTGCCGACGAATTCACTCTGCTGGTGACCGTGTCTCAGGGCTTTCAAATTCTCCCAGAAATCCTCTCCTTTCGGACTAGTGATGGTGTCAATAAAGACCTTGTTATACTGGTCCAATAGCGTGTTGTCTTCGATAAAGTCGGGAAAACCGTGGTTTTGAATCATCCAGTTTACTAAAAAACTATGTACGATGTATGAATGTTTGCATCGTGCAATTTTCCGTACAATCGACAGTCAAACCTTTCCTGACAGCTTCAAATTTTGAAGGTCCATCCATCCAATTGAGTTGAGACACCATATTCACAAATTCGTCTGAACGCAGGTACCGTATTACAATATGCAAATTGCGTTTGATATGCAAATTCATAGGTTGTTCAAATTCAGAATAGGTTCCGACGCACTGAGTATTTTCCTCGTCTGCGTCTGTACGCTTCTGCGTACTTCTCCCATTTCTTTGACGTTGTCGACGTACAGACGACCGGCCGAATACGGCATGAAATAGTAATCGTAAAAGAGGCAAGTGCGTTGCCCAAAAACGGCTTCGGGTCCGCCAACTTTTCCATCAATTAAACTTCGGCCGCTGGCAATTCCGGTCTTCAACTCGAATTTATCGGAGATTTTTTGCACGTCTCGAGGTAAAAAGGCACTTGAGGCGTCGACAAACCGCCAGCCCACGTAGTTCAATAGGATTTTAGGGTTCTGAATTTTTAATTCGGCCTTCAAAATTACCCGAGGGTTCAACCGACGTTTCCTACCGTCTTCTTGAAAATCTGGTCCACAGCTTTCACGTATTTCGGCGAGCTGATGATGAATACATCGCCGAGTTTTTCGGGACGTGTGATTGCCGGTTCAAGCAGTCCTTTGAAGTACATTTTCCAGTCAATGGTGGTAAACTTCTCTTGAAGCAACTTAATGTCGAAGGGATTGTACGCTGATTCATCGGTTACGCCATCGTCGATCGCTCTTGCAATCTCCGTTTCGAAATTGACTAGGTCGTCCACATCGGCGATCAGTTGCGGTTTATCGATGGGATTGTTGGCGTATTTTGCCATTTGAACGGCGATCTGTACGATTTGGTCTTTGTAGCTGAACGTTTGTTCGTATAAGGTTTGAATCGCTATGTACGTTATACGACAAAAATGGCACCGCTTAATCACAGCTTTGTATTTCTCGTCCAAATAGTAATCCTTTGATCTGAGACCGAGGCTTGCTTGACTCATCTCCATGACGTTTCGTCTGACGTTCCTTGCATCCGTCGTGACGATGAGAGGACCGAAAAAGTTGCTGATTAGGTGCTGGCCCAGCAGTTTGCCAATGGCGTTCCAGAGGTGGCCCTGTTGTGTGCAATTTCTGGGTTGAAAAAAAAAAATTGACTCCGACCTCTAAAATTGAAACCGTACTTGCGTGATGGGCTTGTCAAACTTTTGGTCGATGAGCGGCCAGCCTTGAAATGACTTGAGAGTTTTTAGAAGAGGCTCAGCGTTGGGAAAGTCGTCGACTTCACTGTCCAGGCACGACTGGTAAAAGTTGTAGGCTGGCAGGAAAGATCTGTAATTATTGGGTTATTTTGACATTTTCTGAGCGGTCCTGTCTTCTTTCAAACACGTTTAGTAATGAATCTTGGTTTTAAGGATACACTCATACCGGTTGCGTCAGCGTACCTTGGCAGCTTTGGATCGTTGACATCGATACCTCGGAGCATCTTGTCGAGCTGTTTGTTTACCCCTGCTTGTGCCAGGCCATAGGCACTGATTCGGCCAAGAAACGGGTTTGGTTTGTGGTTCTTTATCCATTGGCCGCAAGCAAACTCGTAAAAGTCAACGCAAGGATCCGCGTTTGGATTCATGCCTGCTTGCAGTAGTTTTGACGCATCTTTCCAGCCTGTAACACCCAAGCAAGGATGGCAGTAGAAAGCTATACCGCAACGCAAACATGCAAGTACTATGAGTACCCTGAGGCGCTATACTTTCAATCTCTCTTTACATTGACCATGCTAACATAACGGACTCCTTGCTTCTGGGGCACTATTGAGGGTCCACTATTTGGGGGGGGGGGGGGGCAATGTTAGATGATTTACTGGATTCACGATTGTGAATGCGAATTTTGGGTTAGTGCGAGTGCCGAACTGGATTTACCTTTACTGGTTCCTGGCTTTGGCCCTGGCAGGGGCACGGGCACTACATTTCCAGCACTCGCAACCACCGTTGCCGCTAATGCGCCTAAAGTTGAGTGAAATGGAAATGTAATTGCTCTGCGACGATTGCGATTTTCTGATACGTGTACCTAATAGAGCAGCAGATTTCATCTCGAACTCAAGCACGCCCTGTGTGGTAAAAGGCGCATCCAACGACGTGAAGTGTACCTAACCTACAGCTGTGGCATGTGTGGCAACTGGGTGGGGGAAAAGCTTATCAGCAAAACAGACAACAGCTTTTGCATTTCGTGTTACAGCCCCTATATCTGTGCCGGGTGCCCACTAACTGTAAATTTCTTTCGTTGGTGAAGCCGCAACATTCCTCTACAGCTACTGTAGCAACCCGAGCTAGTATGTGTTGGCAAGTCGAGATCGAGCGGTTTACTGTAGTTGTATGTCAGTGGTGTAGGTAACTGGGTGTGCTGATCTGAAAGTAACGAATGCACTAAGAGCGTCCATAGCTATAACAAGAACCTATCTTTGTGCAATATGCAGACCATTGACCTCTCGACCGCACGCCGCTAGGATTAATCAAAATAAATAAAATCGACAGAGGCTTATTCTGGGGAAGAAGCTTAGTGGCACGAAAGAGAGCGTTTCATTAATATAGGTACGCTTAGTTTGTGTCGATTTCACGTGTCATTAACTGTTGGAGTTGAAAGTGATGCATGAACTTACCGGTTTTCATTACAGTCGCCTCGCGCGAATGAGCTATTCAGCGCACCGAAATAATGTCGCTGTCCAATCCACCTCGACGCTCAGTCTATTGAGTGTGAGCGCCATACAGAACGCACGGTCTGTTACATACCGGGAAACCTAAGCTCAGTGAACCAGTGAACCAGTGAACCAGTGAACCGAGAGAAACACACCATAATATTTTAAATGCGTTGACTCTCGTTGCTCAGCCGTTAAATACTAAAACAACGCGTCACACGCCACAATTTTTACAATAGGTTAATCTAAGTAATCCTATAGTTATATTTCATTTTATTTCTTAGGCTTACGCTTAATATTAAGCTTAGGCTTTTGCGTAGGCTTCAGGCTTGTGCGAGCGCGCGCATGTCCACATGCCTGCACACCTAACATGCACGCGCGCATGGGCGTGCACGCACGTGCTCTCTGCAGGCACGCACGCACCCTCGCACGCACGCACGCACGCGCGGCACGCACACAAGCACATGCACGCACGCGCGCAGGCACGCACCGAACAGATACACAAGGACACCCACGCCCGCACGCTCACACGCGCGCACGCTCGCACAAACGCACAAGCGCGCACGCACGTGCATGCGTTCAGGCGCGCACGCATGCGCGCGGGCACGCAGGCATGTGGACATGTGCGCGCTTGCTCAAGCCTGAAGCCTAAGCCTAAGCAAAAGCCTAAGCCTAAGGCAATCCTCAAGCACGCACGTGCACGCGCACAGGCACGCGCACACGGGCACGCTCGCACGAACCCGAACCTACATCCTGAGTCTAAGCCTATTAGCCTAAGCCTATTGTGTGTGATCGCGTTGTTAGTATTTTACAGTTAAGCACTGAGCGTCAACGCATTTAAAATATTATGGTGTGTTTCTCTCGGTTCACTGGTTCACTGGTTCACTGGTTCACTGAGCTTAGGTTTCCCTACATACCGCCATACAATGTAAATGCCGTTTGAAAGCGTTGCACTTTTTTCGACAGTAAGCTGACATTTTCGAACAAAGAGCGCAAAATGGCAGACGTGAACAGGGGAGTGGTACCGATGAAGTTATTTGCCAACTGGGAGGCAGACAGAACCAATTCTGCCAACTGTGTGCCAAGGTTGGCTTGGTCGTTGTAGTAGGGTTGACTGTGAATCTGTGAGAGAGTAGTTTTGTAGAAAAACCATTCGACTTCAGACTGTGCACTCTGACGTTTACGCGACTGACTGTGCCAAAGACTATCGCGTCGGAGTCGGACTCCAGTAGCTTTGTCATTGCCGTCAAGTTGCAGGTTGGATCTCGATTATTCTTCCTTCCCTTCTTCTTGTGTGGCTCGCAGCGCTTTTGCGCTGCGAGCCTTATAAAAGTAGTGGACTCTCCTCTAGTTATCTTTTAAATTGACCCTCGTGATCATTGAGGGCGACGGGGCCCAGCCGCCCAGGTAGAAAAGTTGGTGGCCATGATGATAAATGCCCTTGGGACGGAAATTGGGGCTGGCCGGGTCATCTGCTCCTTTCGGCTCGCAGAGCCGGGGGCGATTGATGTTTTCTACAGGGGTGTAAAGTGGGATAACATTGTGCAGTGTTGTGGTGTTGTTTTTTCTTGGCAGGTGCGCGTGTAGTCGTTAGGTCTTCCTTCCGTGCACGTATAATGGTGGTTGGATTGCTCCTTCTTTCTCTCGTGTGCCTAGTCATCATCAATCAAGCTTTGGAGTCATCCGAGGGTGGACTAGTCTAGTTGAATATCCTCTTCAGCCGATATTTTCAGCGATGTTGGTGAACCAAACCAGTTGGCTGGGTGCCAGCGCACGGCGTTGTGTACCAGAATCACGCAATCATTTTGAATTGTGGCTCTTCGCCAAATGCGCGTGTGTGTGCGCTGTACGTCAGCCCGATCTTACACAATATTTTTGGTGGGGAGAGGCGACTAGGCGAGCGAGGGCGAAAAACCGACTTTGTCTGCAACTGTGTGTGTGTGTGTGTCTGTGTGTGTGTGCGTGCGTGTGTGCGTGTGTGTGTGTGTCCCATTAACAGTGTCACCATTGACCAATAAACGCGCCGCCACACAACCAGCGCATGACATAAAAAGGTGCAGCAGCAGCGCACGCCATTAGTGCGGCGTCAATAGAGTTGGGCTGCTCCGTCAATAGAGTGCGCGCCGCGTGACTGCGTGACGACAACGGAAGGGACGTGTGACCGAATCACACTCTGAAGTCAAGCGCCAAAAGACATCGTTCTCCGTGGCCTCGGCGAACGAACGAAGGGACCGCCTGTGTCTGGATTGGGCCTGGGAGAGGCCCGAACCGAAATGAAAGAGTTGTGATTTGAGACTGTTTCAATTCAGTTGTTGACGACCCTTCATACATCGCATGCTGAAGTTTCCAGCGTGTAAATGTCGCGCAATGTATTAAGCACGCGCTCAGGCGTGCCAGGCCGCGCCTTTGTCTCGGCTTATCGACGGGTGTTCGTAAATCTTGTTCCCGTCTGTTTGCATCATTTACTGGTCGTGCGTTAGTCAGCGGGGGTGTCAGGTTCCATCCAACAGTGCGGCGCGTCGTAGCCATTGAGTCAGTGGTGCATTGTAATTGGCTGGAAAGCCACCGCAAACAACAGCGCCGCCGCCACCCTCCATTATGGCTCTAGGTGGCTGCCCCAGCCTACGCTATGCTACTCTCCTCGACTCGCCGCGTTGGAGTGCATTTATATTTCCATTCCATTCTCTCTCGTATGTCAGAGAGTGAGTAACCAGCGACTGCGGCCACTCGAGTAGACTGCTGCCGTCAAAAAGCGCCGCATTCCAGTGTGTTGACACTGGCGTGGCGGCTGTCGTCAGCGCTCGTACCGACTGCTGCTGCCGCCTGCCACCACCGGCACGCTCGCTCGATCGTCATCCCCTCGGCCAAGATGGGCGCTCTCTCCTGGTGGCAGGCGGGCACGCGCTCAGTGTTTTGATACACACGTTCCGCATTTGGGAAATGCCGCAGGCAGAGTGCACCCTCCGAAAGGACGTGGGAAATCGGGCAGATGCGGCGGACGAGGGTGCTAGTGCGAGATTGGACTGCAAGGCCTTGTTCCGTATCGTCGTCAGCCGGGAAATGGCTGTTGAGCTGCCGAAAAACGCGAATCACCAGTCCCACCAGTGATCTGGGCTGCTTCGTCTCAATTTCAGCGCCGTCTAGCAGCAGAGCCTCTCAGTCATGCTCAATCACTTTCTCGACCAAAAAAAGCGTTGCCACCAGGCGCTGCCTATGCCCCGCGGGGACAGAGTGGGCGGCTCCAGAAATCAATTCTGTTTCCAGCCGCACGCTCACTCGCCAGTGGTTGTGCGCGTCTGTTTTTCGTATCGAATTAGCTTCGGGAATGGAGACTCGTGAGGGCGGGGGGGGAGGAGAAGGGGGGGGGGCAGAAAGCTAGGATCGGTGGACGGTCGCGCGGCTTATTGATTGCGCCAACGCGGCCTTGGACGCGACTCATTCGTCGTCGGGTTTCGGCGCGCGAGTTTAACGGGCCGCTTAGTTAGGGAACGACGACGCGACCGACAAACGAACAGGAACGCACAAACGCACCACCCCAATGACTCGAACCTTTGAAGCACGCACGCATGCAGAGGGAGTGTGATGAGCAGAGAGACGACGGTGGCTGCTGAACGCACGGGGTTTGGAACCTAAAAAGAACAATGCAAGCAACCATGCATGGCATTGTACACATGAAAATGAGTATACGCCCCGCACTTCCCGCCATCACGAAAAGTTTGGTGCTGCCAAAGGTCATCAGTAGGGTAGGGAGCGTCTCACAGCAATACGTTGGGTTGAAAGGTGCAAGTCGAAGTCAAACGTTCTCTGTAAATGAGAAATTTGGTTTCTACTGAGGAACACACTATATAATGGAGAGTCGTGAATTGATGACCAAATCGTAGTTTCTACTGAAGTCGAGCCTTGCTTATTGCAGGAATTGAGTGTGTACGGTGTTATGACTAGACAACTGTAGTACATTGTATATGCATGTACACAGTGTTTTTACGTGTGGCCTGTTCAGGGCTCGAAACGGACGTTGCGCTCCAATGAGATGACGACAGCCGTGTCGAATGGCTCTGTTGACGTCGATTTGGATATCTCCTTTACCGTTCAGGTTCCCACTTTTGCGTTTGACTGTCAAACTTGACTTGTTTGACCTATTTAGCGTTTTTATGGTCATATAACACTGAAAAGCACTGAAAAATACCAACATTTACTCGCTTTTATCGTTTCAGACAGTGAAAACCCTTTGGGCAAATTCTGGGGTGTTGGAAAAATGGTGGGCCCCAACCCCTCCCGCCCCCCCAGTTGCAGGTATGGTTTGACACTCAGTTGTGCCACAGAGGTGGAAACAAATTTGCATTTCGACTTTGTAAAGTGGGGGGGGGGGTTGTTGACACGACCACCGTACACACAGACTGTCAACCGGCTTTCAGCACACCGACAAATTCACGCCGATTCACAGTAGTACTACACCCGTTCTAGTACCCGCACTTCGTCAAGCGACCCGCCAACAGTCTGCACGTGTTGCTGCAGCGCAAGAAGCGCTACAAGAACCGCGCCATCCCGGGCGGCTTTAAGACGCTCGCCGTGGGCAACGTCAATCTCACGGACGTCATGCAGTCGACCGTTGGCCGGTTCGCTTGCGCGCAGCTTTGTCCAGCCTGGCTGTCCACCCCAAATAAAAAAAAATTGGCCGCTACAAAAGAGACACAGTCAGCCCGATCCAGATGGTGTGGTGGGATCCGTCCCAGCAGGATCGGGCTGATTGGGGGGTCTCTTTTGCAGGGGCAATATGTGCGACCCAAGAGAACCTCTCGATCTTAGAAGCCGCCCCACGCACGCACGCACGCATGCACGCACACGCACACATACACAGGGAGCTGCCTCTCTACGCGCCCGACGGCGCGAAAGACGACAGCTTCTCCGCGGGTTCCGTGGGCGGCGCGTTCGCGACGGCGGCCGGCCACCCGCCCGCTCCGGCCAGCCACCACCAGCACTCGCCCTACGCCACCCTCTTTATGACCCACTGCAGTAGCCAGCCCATCGAGCTGGACGAGCCCAGCTATGGACGGCACAAGGAGAAGGAAAACGGTATTCCCCCCCCCCCCCCACAACAGATTATGATTCTCATAAACAACTGGTAAAGAACCCAGTTCGCAGTAGTAACGATGAAATCGTGGTGGAGAGGTGAAAATTCTCGGGGTTTGGTTTTCGGCTGGGGAACCCCACAGCTGCAGACATGTTCATGTTCATGATGATGCCCACTGCTGCATCGTCGTTCACTCTCTCGAATGGCTCGCTCTGGCTTAGACCCGACCGCGGCCGACTTCTCTGACGATCAAGACGAGGACGACGACTCCTCTGGGGGCGGCCAGGAGAGCGACAGCGAGCCGGGTCAGGAGCGGTTCCGGGTCCTCGTTGCCCAGGAGCCCTCCTCGGCCACCGGGGCCTCTGCTCGCCGCCAGCGGACGCGCGTCAAGCAGCGCTTCGGTGCCGGCTTCAAGTGGGGCCCCGCCAGCGTGCGGAGGAACCAGCGACAGAAGAACCTGAAGCAGCGCTTCGTCGCCCTCCTCAAGAAGTTCAAGGCCACGGAGGGGGTACGTTGCAGTTTTTTTTTGGCGGGTAGGGAACTCACTGGCATCCTGTACCGGCCGCGGGGTGGCTTTTGGTGGGGAGGGGGTGCTCTTTCCAGTCCCGAAACTTTCACCCCCCCCCCCCCTCAGAATCTATCGAAAGTTTTTTCAGCCTGTCTGAAAGTAAGCAAATGCCAGCTTTATTTTTTCACGACAAAAGAGAAGAGAGTGTGACGTTGCGGTGTCTAAAAGTCCGCTGGGCTCTTTTTTCTAGGAAGGGGCGGAGGCAGCGCATGCGGGCGCCGAGGCCGAGGAGGCGGCGAGCAAGGACCTGGAGGAGCTGCTCAAGGAGCTCGACGAGTTCAACTCCGACTCTGGTGCTTTTTTTTTTTATTTTTATTCTAATTTTATATTTTCGTTTTCCTCCACGAGTACTTGTTGACACAGGCGACGACTGGATGGAGGGCGGCAGTATCCACTCGATGCCCAAGCCCGGCCTGGCGCCCTATTTCGACTCCAGCTCCAAGGGCTCCAGGGACCGCCTCTCTGTCGGGCACAAGATGGCACAGGAGCTTGTGAGCCATTTACTCCCCCCCCCCGTACCTATCCATATACCCCTCCGTCCCCCCCCCCCACCAGAATGTGGTTGGGACCTTCGCCTGCCTCTTGGAATGAAGAATTGCGCGTTCTCATTGGCGTTTTCCGCGACAAAAGCGAACGAACCGTTCCTATTTTGCCTTCGTTTCAGTGTATCTCGACCAACGAGTAAAGTACTAGTGCCTCTCCTCTCCAAATTTCGTGCTCTGACCCAGCCCTGGATCCGAAACCCGTTTGCTCGTATGTCCGTCCTCCTGTCTCTCCCTGCCACTTTGTCACCTATTGACAGGTGTATAGTGGGCTGCGAATTTTTGTTTGTGATGATCAGGAGGCGATGTTGCCGCTCAATTCGGAAGAGAGCAAGGAGTCGGAGGACGGGGACGCGCCCACGGACCCGGAAATCGTCCAGGAGATGGGCCCCTGGGCGCCCAGCGCCGGCCACGGCTCGCCCAAGCTCATGTCCGCCTCCGTCACCGGCCCGCAGCAAAAGGACAAAAAGTACGGGCCTGACTGAACTGTGAGATTGGCGTTATGGCCTATTTGGGGATAAGGACTTGAAACTTGAAGGTAATTGATTACTGTGTGTTCCCATTGTGTGTTTAAATATAGCAATTGTGGAACATTCGTCGTTGACATTGACTACTTGGCGCGCTCGTATTAGACATATGTACCTGTAACCGGGTCAGAGCGAGTGTGGGGGATTACCGGCCATTTTTTGACTTTACTGGTACTTTTGGTCAAATATGGGTCAAAATAGCCGCTATTCTTATTTAGCAGTTTTACCGTCACATAAATAACACTGGAAACCGCTGAAAAACATTTACTCACTTTCATCGGTGTATCGGTGGTGAAAATCCTTTAAAAAAATTCTGTGGGGTGTTGAAAAAATAGTGGCCCCAGTTACAGGTATGCTCGTCTAACGATCCATAGCCCAATGAGAAACATGTCTGGGGAGCAGGGAGCACTGTTTTCGCCTAAATTACAGCGTGTTGTGTAAACCAGCAGCATGTAAACAGTACAGCGTATCGTCAGGTCATACTAACAAGACTCCCGTACTCGTAATTGATTGTGCATAGTAGGGCCTTTGCTCGAGGGTGATGACATTTCAATTTCAGGAAGCCCTCCTATCCCAAGCACGCCGTCTCTGACTTGTCGTCCGACCGTCTGGGCTCCTCTTCCCAGAGACTGGCGCACTCGGCTAGCGCCACGGGCAGGCAGCTCAAGCCGCCCCTGGGGGTCGCCGGGGCAGCAGGCTCCCAGCCCGGTACCCCCAGGGCGGTCGACTGCAGTGGCGGCCCGGCCCTGCTGGCCCCTCTCCAGCACGCGCCCGTCGCCGAGCAGCTGTCCTCGAGCAGTCTCGACGAGGACGCCCTCTACCTCGTCTCGGCCACCGAGATACACGTCGAGGTCTGCACGCACCAATGCCACGGCCGTGTCACGCTGCCATCGGTTGCGCATGCACATGGGGACTCCCCATTTGGCAGTGTAGGATTGTGGGACCTTGCACGCACATTATTTTGGGCCGAGACTGTATATCAAGCACTAAGCTCTCCAGAAGTACGCGCACCACCAGGTCTCTCCGCACAGCAAGCTGCGCGGCGCGCTTTGAAGCGCCTTTTCGCAGTTGCCTGGGTAGCGCAAGTGCAGTTCGAACGGAGAACGGTGTTTGAGGCATGCAACAGCGACTACTACGGCTACTGGAACATAAGCGGTACGGGTGACATTACACAAAATTCCCTCTGCGAGAAAACAAACGAAGGTGGGCAAGGTGGCCTAGTGGTAGAGACTGGGACTCATGATCGCAAGGTCCTGGGTTGAATTCGGGTGACCCACGATTGAGAACTATCCCTTTCAGTGGATTTTTCTCTGGTCATTCTTGCTGTAGAACATATGTGGCGTTCTTCTTCTGTGTCTGTGGCGGCCCTCGTGGCCACTATGCATGCCTCAGACCGAATGACGTCATTTGTGTGCTGGGACATGGTCTGAGCCGTCTGGACAGCAGCTTGGTCTCCACTGGGAGCTGTATGTCCTGGGCGTCCCTTGCGCTGCCAGCCAGCGGAACCAACCCGGCGGCAGTGACAATTCCCGCCCGTTAGGGGAGCCAGCCCCGGCCAGAATCGGGCTGACTGGGTCTCATCTCTCACCGGCAGCGGTCAATTGTGACCAGAGAGAGAGGCCCGCGATCATAGAAGCGACTCACACACCACCAACAAACAAACAAACATCCGATGCGTTCCACAGGCTCTCGTCGATCACTGGCGCGCCATCGGCTGGTCTCTGGTGCTCGTCAGCGGCCCCTCGGACGTCAGGGCCGTCGTTCAGATGGTCGCCAACAGAATTCAGAAGCTGTGAGCTCTTGCGCAAGCTTGGGGGAGGGGGTATTATTGCATGAGTGCATGGAACCGCTCGTTGCAGCTGCAACTCCCAGACCCAACCCCCGGAGCCCAGTGTCGTCCGCTTGGTGGGTGCCGACCGACTCTTCAGCTGGACGCTGCGCGCCTTCACGGAGCTCTTCTCCCAAAAGCCCCAGGAGATGCAGAACTACGTCCGGTTCGCCCTGGTTCTCCCGCGTAAGTGGGCGTCACGATTCGGGCGCAACTTGTTGTGTTGTGGGCCGTTAACCGGTGGATCGATACCGCTACTCTTCTAATTAAACCCCCTTCATTGGTGTTAGGGCATACCTGTAACCGGATCTGGACGAGTGGGGGGCTAAATGGCCGAATTCTGGGGGGGGGAGCAGAAAGTGGGGGGGGGGTAGCTGGCCATTCTTTGAGTTATGCTGGTACTTTTTGGTCAAAAATAGGTATAAATAGCGTCTAAACAGTGTTTTTTAAGCTCTTTTATGATCATATAACACTGAAAACACTGAAATACACCAACATATATTCACTTTTATCGTTTTAGACAGAGTGAAAATCTCTTGGGAAAATTCTGGGTGGAAGGGTTGGGGGGGGGGGGTATTGGAAAAATAGTGGGGGCCCCCAAAGCCTCCCCCCCAGTTGCAGGTATGTGTTAGGGGGGGGGGGGATGAGATGGCGGTTGAACCGCTTTTGCAGTAGTAGCGTTATTTTTGCACGTGTTTCCAGCTGGCAGCGTTGCGGCACGCGTGTTGGCTCCATGCGCCGAGCAGAGCGTTTGCGCTTGCTGCGTCTTTTACGACGGCGTTTGGAGGGACATGTGGGAGAAGACCGAGCTCCCGGAGACGGGTCTTAGAACTTGATTGTCGAAATTCATCTTCTTCTTTTCCTGACGATTTGGATGTTCAGACATTTCCGAGCTGACGACTCGCATTTCCACCTACGTGGCTCAGGCGCAAAGCACAACGTGCGTGCCCATAGCTGAGGCGATGCTCCAGGTCCGTGAGGCCCCGAAGGAGAAGAGGTGCTCGAGATTTTCGTCAACTTTTTCTTTAAAATTGAATTTTAATTAAAAAAAATTTGTAGTTCCGTGACCGCTTCCACTGAGGACGTCCAACAGCAGTGGTTCGTCCCGTTTGTTGTTGACGTTCGCCTCGCCGAAGCGGCGCCGACCTCCTCGCACGCTGGTCGGTTCAATTAAATTTTTTTTTTGAAATTTTAAAATATTGAAATAAATTGAAATTGAAATATGAAATAAATTGAAATATGAAACTCGGATCTGAGCAACGGTGTGAAACCCCGCTGGTAGAGACAGTATACATTCCATATACAATTGATATTTGCCTTGCGTTATCCACGAACCAATTATAAAAAAAATTCAGTGGTGCTTACTTTTAAAAGTGACGAATGTCGTTTAGGGGCGCATGCCAGTGGCTCGGGGGGCTCCCCCAGGGAAAAGGAGGACACCAATTCTCCACCCGTTAGCCCGAGAACCCATCACAAAGTCCAGCATCAAGAGTGAGCGCTTTTTTGTCACTAAATGTTAAATGTATTAATGTTTGATGTATGCAGATCAACGGAGTTTCCCTACAACGTGGCGCCTCCCCAGGAGTTACAGGTCGAGTACTGGTCAAGTGAGCTTCTTTTTTGTTGGCCGTTTACGCGGAATAAATGTCGAAATTTTGTCATTTTTGTAGATGTACAAAGTGGACAGCAGCAAGGGAAAACGCACCAAAATGTCGAACCTCTCGGCGGCGGATCTCAATTGGACAAAGTGCCGTTGAATCAGAGGTACGTTGAACTCAGACATGTTACTCACTGTCCCCAACTCCCCTCAAAATCCTACCTTCCACTGACAAAATTGCAACAGTTTTCCTTTTGCGTGCTTTTTGTTTTGCAAGAAACGTCGAGACAATTGTCAGTGTACTCGCAATTTTGGTGACCTGTTGATTTTATTTTCATTCTGAAATCTGAACCCAGCCCAACCCGGCCAAACCCGTTTGCAGGCGTGGTTGAGCTGTACGCGCGAGAAGGGTTCCTATACAAAAGTAGGCGTTCCATCCCTTTCAGTTTTGGCAAAAAGCAGGAATCGATGACCCCGTTGGGCGGACAGGCGAAGAACTCAATGAAAACCTCATTTCGTAGTCTCTCACTCAGCAAAGCCGCGGTATTTCTGTCATTTTTTCGACGTTTTAAATTTTTATTTCCCATCAATGGAGTTACAAAAAAAAATTGTAGTGTCCATCTGGCGAACCTTCAGGCGGTCTCGCGTTGCACTTTGTCAAGGAGAAGAAGCGCGACAAAAGTGGGTTTGAAAATTTCACTTTTGTATTTGAACAACTCCTCTTTTCAGTGCTGCAAAAGCTGGGCATGAAGAACAAGGACAAAAAGGAGGAGGTGGGCGCTCAGAGCCGGCAACAGACGGTGCAAAACGTCTCGCGTCTCATCTGCAACAGTCGACACTCGACCATCAAGGGTCGGTCGGGGCCACGCACCGGCACGCACGCACGCACGCAACATACCTGTAACTGGGGTGGGTTACCCCTCCGACTCCATTTTTCAACACCCACCCAACCCCCCCCCCCAGAATTTACCCAAGGGATTTTCACCGTCTAAAACCATAAAAGTGAGTAAATGTTGGTGTTTTCAGTGCTTTTCAGTGTTATATGACCATAAAACAGCTAAATAACAGTGTTTAGACCCTATTTATACCCATTTCTGACCAAAAAGTACCAGTATGCCTCAAAGAATGGCCAGCTACCCCCACTTTTTGCTCCAGACACCCCCTCCCCCAGAATTCGGCCATTGCCCCCCCCCCACTCTTCCAGACCCGGTTGCGGGTATGGCACGCCATCGGCACGCACGCACGCACGCGTACCCACACACGGGGTTCTCCATGTTGCAGTGTTGGTGGACGGCGTGGAGTGGTCGAACGTCAAGTTCTTCCAGGCGTCCAGTCAGTGGCAGACCCACGTGAAGATGCTGCCCCTCCTCCTCTGCCCCACCAGCAACCCCTCCCTCGCGGCAGACTGACACCGCGACGGCACCTTTTATACACACATGTCTTTGTACGCCCCTCACACACACCCTTGTACACTTACAACCAGCCACCCAAGCAGAATCAAATGAGGATGATTAATTGCATTTTGATTGGTATTCTTCCTGGGAACTGCCGCGTCCCTTGGTGTCGTACGATACCTGTAACTGGGTCGAGTGGGGGGGGGGGGCTTTCGGACCAAACGAAAAGTTAGGGTAAATGTTCAGAATGAGAAGTTTTGTCCAAAAGAGTGACAGAATGGGTACTTTTTGGACAACATTGGACAAATGGTGGTTTAAACAGCGCTATTTCTGTGTTTTATGGTCACACAACACTGAAATGGAAACGAGCCACTTTTGTAATTTTGTGACTGGTAAAAAACGCTTCTTCTTCTGGGGATGGCCGTCTTGCCCCCTCCCATCACCGTTACAGGTATGGTAACCCACACCCACAGCTTGGTCAGGCCAATGATATGATATGATACACTGCGTGAACGGCGCGCTATTGTACGGTGCTTTGTGAGGCGTTGTTCTCTTTAGGTCTTGCTAACGCAGGCGTCACGGTTCTTAGGCTAATCCGCCCGGGCTGCTTATTATCATCGCTCCCAATAGTTTCTCTGTGTATACGTACACGGCAATTGTGATTACGGTATGGTTCGAGACCTTTGAGTGTCCGCGTTTTCGTGTGAGCTAATCGCCTGCGTGTTCAAGTAACAATGCCATTGGTATGAAAGGCTTTACGCTTGTGCAAGACAGCACAAAGGTTGAACTTTCTTAACTCATTTGCACGTTGTATACTAGTATAATATCGGTGTTCTGTTTGCAGCATCAGCATCATCCAATGCTCTGAGCACTTCTTACGATATTAGTTTTGATCAGAAGTAACGCGCCATACTAAATGAACCCTTGTGTGGCGCGGCATGTGCGTTTGAAACCAACAGTCTACTGAGGTCTAAGAAAAGAAAAGCCATTTGCCAAAATCTCAACATTTTGCTGTGACGCTGTTTTCACCGGTGCCCATTCATTTTACGAAAAAACCACCTTACTGGTCGCGAATGACAACACTGAAAGGACCGTGCGCCACAGTATACTTTTCGGCGGTCTATTGACCGTAGTTGCTAGCGATATGGAGCAGTGTAATTCCCAAACCTATAGGCCTATAGCTGTGACGTCACCACGCGACAAACATTGCTCGCCAGATCAGCTGTCCGCTTGTTCGTAGACGAACATGCGATACTGCATGCCGTTCTCTTGCCTCGGTCCTTGGAAGATTTCGTCGTTGTGGGCGCTGACGTCCTTCAGGGGGCTCAGGTCGAAGTTTGGGAAGAACACGTCGGCTGCGCAGTCGGCGTACACTCTAGTCTTTGGGACGCGCTGACCGGCCCCTGTTGCACGTTGTTGTGAAGTGTACCGTGAATCCTCCAAGACTGCCCTCGCGTGACACTGCAGTTTCAACCTCCCCTTACCCGGGGAACGATTAAAGAGCGCACGGTTGGAGGGCGCACTTTAATTTCAACCGTAATTTTTCAAAAGGCAATTCACAATTTTGCACCCAGCCAAAATGCCGATTTTTGTCCGACTGCCTGACTGAGTAGGTATGTTTCTTGGGTGTGTGCACACTGCAGCCTCACTGACGTGTAAGCCAGTTTGCACGGCAAAGTAGCTGAGCTCCTGAGAAACGCAAAGATACTGACTGAAGACGCTACTGTTTTCAGCATTTTGAGGTACCGTGTTTGCCCGGTAATTAAAGGTTGCCGGACAGCGCGTCCCCATGTAGAGCCTGTGAAATGTCGGATGGTAGAAGCTGCATTCAAAGGGCTCCACGCCTCCGACACAGAACACTCTCTCGACGTCTGTTGGCAGTGCGAGTCGTTCCGATGCCATGGCACGATAAAGAATATTACACTGGTCCCCGACCTGGAAGAGTCCGTGCAATGTCGAGCGCTTGCTCGTAGGAACTTGCCAGTAGAGTTTTGCTGTCGCGTTCTGCGTCCAACTTAGCCAGCTCCTACAGTGCTGGGCTGTCGCACGCACGCACGCACGCACGCACGCACGCACGCACGCACGCACGCGCGCGCGCGCACGCACCCGTTTCTTCTCCTCATCCCATAGGCGCTCGTTCCTCGACAAGACGATGGTATACGAGTGCGGCCTGACGCATTCGGGGAAGACGAACGTCTTTCTCCCAAAGATGGCGACGTGTCTCTTGCTGTTGTCTTGGGTGCGCGTGATCATGTCCCTGTACCAGCGGCACTCCTGGGGCAAGGAGAAGGGCAGCTCCGGTCTCGTCGACCAGCCCATCGCCAGCGTCTCGTCGCACACCGCCACGATCAGATTGACCTTCAGAGCGGACATTTATTTGTGTTGGCCCAGTGCGTATGGGTGAATCAACAACTCTCGCGAGATGTAGGTACACTGCACAAAGCAAGTACACCAATGCACATTCGAAGGTGCGAGCGGCGGCGGCGTGTCGATGGTGTGTGGAAAATTGTTAGCATTGCTTGCATTGCACCCCCTCCCAAGCCCAATTTCACACTTGCACTTGCAATTCCTACTGTGGAGCCATCGATTTCTCTGCCCATCTGCTTAATCGATTATTTTCAGCGCCGTACACGTGCAGATCTGCTTAGCGCCTAGAGATTTAGTTATGAAACATTTCGATTACGCAGGATTCTGTCCTCGCATTGACAGCTATACCGTCAACGCTCCAAGTAATTAGCTCCGTGGCTATTGTTTCGGTGGGGCCAAAGGAGGGCGGATATTTACATGAGGGGAAGGGCCGATCAATTGAAAGGGTCGATGCCAGTGGAGCTTTGTTGCCGCCAACTTTTCGTGCGTACATACACATACATACATACAGACGCACAGAGGCGAGCACACCAAAAAGACTGACCTTGAGATCCGCCATTTTATTCGCAGCGCGTCGCACAGGTAAGCGGCAGCAAATTTCGAACAGGTTGCGCGTGTGCCACTCACAGCGCACAGAAGCGAATGCACATCGTGCACGCATCTCGGCCGCGTGGAAGGGTGTCAGGACCGGTTTTCTGGTGCTGCCACAGCGCCCTGCTGTTAAGGCCGATTTACAGCCGCCGGACCCGGACCCGGTCACGGACTCGGACCCGGCCCCGGACTCGGACACGGAGTCCGTCGGTCAAAAGGCGCGTTTACAGCTGCCGGACTATCCGCCGGTCTTTTTTTAGAAATGCGCGTCTACACCCTCTTTTGAACGGGTACTTTTGTCGGTACGGTAGAAAACAATTCGAAACAAGCGTCGGCGCGACGACCGGCCAGCTCAACAGCGCCACCTCAGAGCTCAGCGAAAGCGCTATTATGAAAGAAGAACAAAAATTACGTTCAATTCTAGCTCTCCCGCCCAGCAGCAGCGGCAAGAAACTTCCAAGTGCGCTGTCAGAAACTTCCAAGTGCGCTTTCAGAAACTTCCAAGTACCAAAACTTGCGCAATATCTGTACTCGGAAGGCGTTTCCGCCAGATTCAAAAAAAGACCGCGGACTAGTCCGCGGACTTTATTGAAAGTTGGTCAACTCGAGTCCGGCGGATAGTCCGGCGGACTATCCGGCGGCTGTAAATCGAAAGACCGGGTCCGCGAGCGGGTCCGGCGGATAGTCCGGCGGACTATCCGGCGGCTGTAAATCGGGCTTTACAAAAAGCAACCATCTACCTACCTCCTATGTGTACCCCTTTTCGAAATCGTTTTTGAAAATCCGACTGGAAAGCAAATCTAGTGATGAAAGCAGTAATTACACTACACCAACGATGCGGATGCGGAAGAAACCTGTACGCTGTGTGGTAGACCGTCCCCCATTGTGCCCACCCCCCACTCGGCCAGACTCGGTTTCAGGCATGTTGTTGTTAGCGGCGCGTCGGCGTGCGGCGTGCCACCTGCAGTTCAACAAGGCTGCACCCTGCTGGTACGCATGGGGTTCCTTACATGCCATCACCGACCAATCCAGATGACATCTGAAGGAGATCACGCAGCGATCCGCGTATGGCCTGCCAGTTGCGGTTCCTTGCTCGCTCGAGAGTCCCTTCAGTCGTCGCCGAGTGCAGGTTTTTTTTTTCGGAAGCAAACTGCAAAGAGCAGCCACCAGCATGTCCCGGCAAGTCGACTGTCCCCTTTGCGGCTCCGAGCAGAGCTGCAAGAACCAGCTGGAAGCGCACCTCTCTGCCGAGCACCAGGAATGGTTCCCGTATCAATGCCGCCGGTGCGAGCACGTCCGCCTGCCGACGCGCTGGACGTTGGAGCGCCACTACCTCAAGGCGCACCCTCAACAGGAGAACCTGGTAAAATTAGAGAGAGAGAGCTCGTTTCGCGACGGTCGGCGACGAAACGGCTGTTTTAAACGAGCCATTTCAGTTCACCTATAACAACAACCCGACGAAGGAGGCGCAGCTGGCCCGGTGGATCGAGCAGGCGACAGAGAGAGCCGGTGGCGACATCCAAGTCGTCGTCATCGACGACGAGTCGCCTCCACTCGCGGGTGCATATATTAATACGAGTGCTGCTGCATCGCGTGTAGCGCGTATACAGCACCTGCAGACAAGGCCAAGCGTCGCCAGTCAGCGCAGAGGTCGTGTTACCGCGTCAAGCAGACGCCAGAGACACCGGCCAGCGAAGCTGCGGAGTCTGAGCATCATCTCAGCGAGCGCAGCGCCTGTCCAGCAGCGCCGCTGACGCCCCAGAACGCTGCTGCTGTGACGCCAATCGAGCGTGAGTACCCGGGAGCAACAACAACCGTGACAGAGTGCAGCCGCAGGAAAATGTTCCAGCAGTCGCGCTCTACACGGGCGTCAAGACCGAGGCAACGGAGGAAGGTCCGGCCGAGAGCGTGACCGATTCCGCAGTCGTCGACGACGGGTCTCCCGCAGAGCCGCCGCTGCAGTCGGAGGAAACAGACGAGGGTGAGCACGCGAATTTGTTCATCGATTTTTTCTCGAGTCGCCGCGTCACTGATGTTGCGCACAGGCTCGGACGCAGACGGTCAACTGGGCAACTTTTGTCGTTCGTGCCAAAAGCTGATACTCCACCGAGTCCAGCACGCCCAGGGCCACGCGTCCCGCGACTTGGGCGTGCACAGGTACACGTGCACCGACTGCGGCAAGGGCACCTATGCGGCCAACATGGCTGCTTCGCACGTTCGTCGCGTGCACGGTGAGAGCGCGCGCCTGCTCACGCGACTGACCACTGACGACCAGCCAACGTTTTTCCGCAGGCGTCGACGACACGGCCGCGTCCATCTATACAAACGACAGTGCCGGATTCCACGCGACGGTGCGGCAACTCACTCGATCTCTGTTCGCGGAGGCGCGGTGCGACGACGACGCCCAATTCGGCACGGCTGCCCCCGAGGTAAGAGGCTACTGCGCGCCACGCGACTTTTGTAGGACAGTTGGGGCAAATCCGTTGCTCTGTTACAGGCGGAAAGGAAGAAAAGGGCCTTGCCTGTTTCCCCGAAGCTGGCCGATTCAAGCAAATTGCATGGTAAACGAATACTACTGTACACTTACCGTAAATCTTTTAGTACTGTGCTTCACCCACCAATAGTGCCCCAGAGAAAGAAGGGTGATGTGGCAATTCCATTCTTTCTTTCTGCCTCCTAAAGCTTTTGCCTCAAAAAGACGCGTTTTGCCCCCCTACCCCAACGTCAACCACTGTCTGCTCTTTAAATCTCGCCCTTAATTTTCAATTATTGGGCAGCATTGGAGGGTTAACGAGTAGTAGACGATCCCTAACCGGCGGCGCTTCAGGTTTGAGCTGCGGCGAGTGCCAAAAGGCGGTGTCGCGAACAAACCGACAGCGACACGCCTGGACTCATTTTCTGAGGAACAAGTCCATCTGCACGACCAGCTGCCGCTTGTGCGACCAGCGCTTCCTCGATTGGGATCGGATGCGCACGCACCTCAGCACCCAACACGGGATTAAATGTAAAACTGTTGTAATTTGTAAGCCTACTAACGCCGCTTACTATTTCTTAGACATCGTCCAAGGGCAGCACTACGACAAGCTGCCAATCAGCGATGAGGCGACGATGCAGTTCAACGCTTTCCGCGATAGCCTCTACGAGTGATTGCTCGGGCGCTTCCCTCTCTTGGCTGGGATCATGCTGCATTCTTTGCTCAGACCTTGCTGACAGTTGCACCCATTCGACTGACAATGTAGATTGGATGGATGTGTAGAAGTGTGTGTGCGCCGATTAAATCGCTGTACAATTTCTTATGTATAACGCCTGAGTTTGTGACACGGAAATTTGTTTCCCAACAACTTTTAAAAAATGATTAACACGCAAGTGACACGTAGACAAGTGTTAGCTTTGCATGTACCGTTTTTTTTTATAACGCGGCTGTCACGACGGCGTATCGGTGTTGTCTTGTCCCATGCAATTCCAGACCGTATTCGGAAACTACTGTACACAGATCCGACATTACCATGTACACACGTACGTACGTACATGTACAGCGCGACCGGATTACAGTGCCGCGAACAGGCGACGGCGGCTGCTTGCTTCAGAGGCTCAGTCGATCTGACCTGGGCTGAAATGTGTCGACAGAGTCATATGGTCAGTGAAGGCCAGGGACACACACACACGAACAGCAGACGCACATGAGAGCCGCGACCTCTCAGACTGCGTTTCATCTCGAGGAGACGCTCGTCCGTGCCGCTCGCCTCCAGCAGCTCCTGACAACGCAAAACCCATGTCGCTCTTCTCTTTCTCTCTCTGTGCGTGCGTGCGTGCGTTGCGGTGGTTGACGCCCTCGGTGGAAGGGGGTGGGGGAGGCAATGTCCAGGTTTTGTTTTAGCGCACACAAAATAGATACCGTAAACCCTATGATTAGCCCCCCCCAGGCTAATTGTTTCGTTCGAGCTCTAGGAGGGTGTATAATTATAGGGAGGGAGGGGGGGGCTAATTATAGGGTTTGCGGTACTTGTTCGTTGCTCAAAACACCACCAAGGACGACACAAATTCTAGGGGGGGGGCAAGTTTCTGTTCTGTCCCTCCTCCTCAGTCGCGGGCCAGCGTACCTTGACCTCGACCAGCACGGTCTTTGCCATGGCCTTGGCCTGTCGGTGTACATCGTGCTGGGCGCTGTTGAACATCACCGCGTTGGCGAACATCAGCGTCAGCGCCCGCACAAACGCCTCGTTCGTGCGCGTCTCCCCCCGCTCCACCTGCGCCTTCAGTCTCGAAATGTCCATCGGTCTGCGAGAGATTTTGTTGTTCAAAATTGAAAAAAATGAAAAGAACTAAGGACGATGGAGCAGGAACCGTAAATCGGTCGATAGTGCCCCCCCCCCCCCCGAGGCACTATCTTTCAACCTATCCTCATCCGAGGGCCGCAGCCGTAGATTACAGATGGCGTTCTTCCGAATGTCTTTAGCTAATTCTGTGGCTCTAAACGGGAAGGCGTCATGGAGATGGTATGCTATGACCCCAACACCTAACGTTGACCCCAACAACAACAACAACATCCTGGGCACAATTGGGGGATTGACCGTGGGTACCTGTGAACGGCCTTGGAGTAGCCGGGCGCGATCTTGTCCGTGACGGCCTTGAGGAAGAGGTTGGCGTGGTGGTGCTGCGAGATGACGTTCTCAAGAAGACAAAAGAGTGCTTGCGATTCGCCAAAAATTTTGAGAAAAAAATATCACCGAAATGATGAGGAGGATTTTCTGCTTCCAGAGGGCGTACTCGCGCTCCTGGAGCTGCGTCGACGCCTCTGCCGAGGCCGTCTGTCGAGATTTCGCCGCCGGTTTCGATGTCGTCTTTGCTGCCGCTGTCGACACCGACACCGATGAGTCGCGTCGAGGGCGCTTGGGGGCGGGCGAGGCGCGCGGCGTCTTCTCGTCGTCGTCGTCTTCGTCGACATCGTCGGCGGCCGTGGCACGTCGGCGCTGCCGAGCTGTCGACGCCGCCCCTGGCGCCTTCCTCTTGCGGGGACTGCGACGCTCGGCGGTAGAGGACAGGGGCGCGGGAGGCGTCGCCTCCCTCCCCTCTCCATCGACTCCCTCCGCCTCATTCTCCTCCTCGTCGTCATCATCGTCGTCGTCGTGGACAACGACCGCGGAAGGCCGCTTGCGTTTTCGCGCGGCGGCAGACTGCGATGCCTTGGGAGAGGAGGAGGAGTCGACCGGGGCCGATGGGGGCGGGGGCGGAGGGGTGGCGGCTGGCAGTCGGAGCGCCTGGATCAGCTCCGTCCGACCATCCTCCAAGAGGCGCTCAATCTCGTCCAGCTCCGCCGTCTCCTCTGCCGACTCGCTAAACCGAGCACGCACTTACAGTTTTGCTCCTACCCAGAAGCCCCCCCCCCCCCAAGTTCTCCTACCCTTCGTGCGTCTCTTCCGTCTCGTTCAATCCGACTGGTCCTCCGTCGACGCCCACGATCGCCGCCAGCTCGTCGACTAGTCGCTCCGCCTGTGTCGAAATCGCCAATTTTGACGACGCCTCTTTTCTCCGTCGACTACCACTGCTGCTGCAAAGAGGTGGGTGTACCGACCAGAGTCTGCTGCTCCTGGATCTGCTGGTCCAATTCCTTGAGCAGCTGCTGCGTGAGAAGACTGGTCATCTGCTGGGGCAGGTCGGCCGCCCCCGACTTGCGCACACGGACGCCTGCCGACGAGTCAATGCCGCCGCCGCCGTCCGCGGTGCGGCGGCGGTCGTCTCCGAATTCCTCCAGCAGCAGCGAATAGGCGCCGGCGCAGCTCTAAAACATAATTTCTTTTTTTTTGGAGGTTCGAGAGCGAGACCGGTCTCAGGCGAGAGGGGGACCGCATGGGACCTTGGTTACTCTGCCTTTGACAAGATCGATGGAATGGGAAGAGCGATCAGATCAGGGGCCATAGTTTTTGCGTTAGCCCCTTGCCCAAGGGGGCTACTGTTTTACGCAGTCTTGCCACGCTGAGGATTGAACTCCGCACCTTGCGGTTTGGAACCAACGCCTTAGCCCAACTGCGCAAATGGTCGCTAAACTCGACACCGCACATGGCGGTTCTTTACCACGCTGGGATTTGAACCACCAATAGCTACGAAGCCACACCCCACTGAGTTACTGGCTGACACCTCTCGGCACGAACACAAAAAAGTGCATGACCGCCTCATGCGCAGCAAAGTCAACACGACCCTCACTTTAGGGGTGTAAAAGTCGACGGCTCGACTGGCGTCCAAAATTGGCGCCAGCTTCTTCATTTCCCGACTGATTTGCAGCCTGAAAGCGCGAATTCAGCTTTCGACTGACGCGCATCGCCCACGACACGAACAAGCAGACGCACGCACGCACGCACCAGTCACTGTCGCCGAATTTAGCCGTCACCGCCACCAAGTGCAATTTCTCCTCAGTCGACCACTCTTCCGCAATCATCGTCGCTATTCTTTGCAGTGATATTCACATTGAAAAATCGTATTCAGTGCGACGTCATGGCAACATGTAAAACTAGTGCAAAGTCAACGATTTGCAAGCGAAACAAACTTTTCTTCGTCAAATCTATTTTTTCGTCAACCGACGGCGAAATCAAACAAAACAGCGTTCCACGCTTGCCCCGTCGTCGTCGCGTCAAAGGTAGCAGGGAGCATCAACCGCCTATACGAAACCAACAACGCCCAAAATCGTAAGTCGTTGTCGTGTGTGTCAGTACGGAAAACAAATTTCAATAGTAACTAAGCACACACACACCTAGCGTTAAGAGGGTAAGGCGATAGGAAAGCAAAAGTAAAATGCCTATACGACAACTCTGGACACTGTTTGAGATGCGAAACTGCCAACGTGGGTAGGAGGAGGTGGGTAAGCGCGTCACCCGCAAACAACTAGTGCGAGAGAAGGAGCTAAAGGTCGAAAAATGTCGAAAGTCTAGGCGTCAGCGGGGGGAGCTTGACCGCCGGCGGTATCCGACTCGCCGACGGGCGACGCGAGGGGCGGCGTACTCACCTCGCCGGCTACAATCGAGACTTGTGTGAGTGCGTGCGTGCGTGCGTGCGTGCGTGCGTGCGTGCCTGCACGTGCATGCGGACCCTTCATGAGTTCCTCGGCGCTGAGGACGACGTCCTTGAGCAGGGCGTTGACGTCCTCGTCTTCCTCGTCCTCGTTCGGCTCTCCCTCTGTCGTCGTCGTCAGCTGACTCGCCTCCGCCACCGACTCTGTTGTACCGCCACACCGGTATTTGTTACACAGAACAAAAGCCAGTCGCTGCTCACCCATCCGTTCGGTGGACAGCTCGGCATCTGAGAGCTGCGCCGCTGGCGACTCCGGCGGCGTCGTATCCGTGGACGTGGCGGCGTCGGCGTCGGCGCGGAAGTCGATTCGCGTCGGCTCGCCACCCTCGGCGTCGGCAGGAGCGCTGACGGCGACTGCGAGGTAGATGCCGTCGTCTGCCGACGCCGGCTCGTCGGCCACGTCCACGACCAGGGCGCAGCCGTCCTCGAGCAGCCCGTCGAAGCGGTCCTTCGTCAGGTCGGCAGGCGCGTCGGCCACCGCGAACGGCGTCGCCAGCCAAGGCGTCGTCGACAGCTGGTCAGAACAACGATCGACAATCGATTCGGCGGCACACATGTACGGTCATGAGCGGCGGGATTACGTTGGGCTTGTCCTCAGGGATCTCAAAGACGTCGCAGGGCTTCTTGCGGTCGGCGTTGCCCCAGTCGACGAAGCGCACCAAGATCTCGCCACTCTCCTCGTCGGCCGCCTCCTCGACCACGCAGCGGAACCAGCCGTCGTCGAACTGCGCGATGCCGCAGTCGCCCACCCGGGGGTCTTCCAGCGGAGCCACTGGTTGGAAGTGCTCCAGCTGAAAGGTGCGGGGGCGGTCAGCCGTGACTCACTTGACGCTACACCCCACCACGTTGTTGTTGTCGTTTGAGCAAGGACAACGCTAGGAGGCCGTCAATGGCCCACATAGCACGCCCTTATCCACGACGCATCCTGTCTAGAGCCACACAGTTAGGTAAAGACATTCGGAAGAAAGCCACCTGCGATGTAGGGCACCGACACATGAGAAGGTCAACTGACAGGGAAATCCTCGTTGGTGGGTCCATCGAGGGTCGGACCCGGCCGAAACCGTGCGCCCGCGAGAGGCCGATTCTCTACCACAGTCTCATCCGATACGACTCGACCAAATTCCATCACCTCGGGCAGTTTGTCGTCGACGTTGTCGAGGTGAGCCCAGAAGACGGGCGGTTCGGTGTAGCAGCCGTCTGAGCGAGCGACCGTCAACCGCTTGCCGAGCAGCTGCGCGTCGGCGGCTTTCGGCAGCGCGACGCGGCGAACCGCCGACAGCTCGGCAAATCGGTCGCCGCCGTCGCCGTCTGTGCCAACGAAGGCGGCGACTATGTCGACAGGCCCCTCCTCGCCGGGCCTGACGAGACTCTAAAGGGCGCTTTTGCGATGGCCGAATGACCCTGGCACATGCAGAACGACGGGGGGCGGGCGGATTCCCCCGTATCTTGGAAGTGTTCGCCACCCCCAGAATTATTCAAAGTTTCGCAGCCTGTTTTTAAGTACTTTTCGGCGCTAGATGATGACCGTAAACAAGCGAAATAGCGCCGACCCTATTTGACCTTATTTGACGCTACTTTGGTGAACAATTCCCACTTTTGCCTCTGGAGGTCCCCTTCCTCCTTCTCAAAGGTCGCTTGTCCACTCAGCCAGAGCCATTCTAGCTGCGTGAGAATGCGCCCTCACTTCGAGAACCAGCGTGCCGTCTGGATCTTTGTAGGCGACGCGCGCCGTCAGCTGCGTCAGGTCGCCCGTCAGCTGGGCGAACTTTCGACGCGCCGCCTCCGGGAACTTGCCGTCGGCGGCTGTCGACTGGAGGCGCCGAATGCGGCAGGGCAGGGCGCTTTTGAACTGAACGGACAGTCAAATAATCCAATGGGGGGTAATAATCCTCAGCGCTCGACCCGGACACCTTGTTCTTGACCAGGTCGTCCTGGCCGTGGGCCAGCTGGAAGAGCTCGTCGCGTCTCTTGCTCTCCTCGTTGCCGTAGTCGACGAAGCGGACGACGGCGGAGCTGACGCCGTCGGCGGAGGCGGAGACGACCTCGGCCCGGAACCAGCAGCCCTCGCCGCCGAATTCGGCCACGCAGCCGGCGCCCACCTCGAGCCGGCCCAACGGCAGGGTGCCTAGTCAGTGGCACGGTATGGCGTTGCTTGTTTCCGTCCATGAGAACCACCCAGCCGCACCAGGTTTGATCTTGGCGTCCAGCACCTCCTGCTGCTCGCTCCACTCGGCCAACTGGCAGTAGAACTTGGCCGGGTCGGGAAGTTCGCCGTCCGAGCGACACAAGGCGAGCGTCGCTGGCAGCGGCTGGCCAATGTCCGCCTCCTTGAGCAGCACCTTCCTCGCCGGCAGGGGCATGGTCGCCGCCACCGGCCGGTTGCTGGGCGAGCCAAAGGTGGACGAGCCCGTGGACGGCTGCGCAAAGCCGCTGGCGCTACCACCACCACCACCACCACCGGTGGGCGCAGCAGCCTGTGGCTGCTGGCCCCAGCCGGCTGCACCAAAGCCGCTTCCACCGCCGGGAGCAAAGCCGCTGCTTCCACCACCACCCCTCTGTGGTGGTCCGCCGCCACCCCCTCCGAACGGTTGTCGTGGCGGCCCCCCAAACGTGCCGCCGCCACCGCCGAAGCCGCCGCCCCCGCCCTGGGGGCAGTCGTTCGACTTATGGCCCTCTTCGCCGCACTTGAAGCAAGCTGAACTGGGGAAATGTAAATGTCACCACAACAGCAGTTAGAACATTCAAGAGGGCCAACTCAGAGGTCGGTTGCCCATTTGCCGGTTGCCACTGGGCGGTTGCGGACACTCGTTCGAACGGTGGCCCTCTTGCTGGCAGTTGTAGCAGGCTGAAGTGCGTAGAGCTCGGCAATCACGAATGCACCCTTTTTCAGACATGGGTGCAGCTCACTCATTGGTCTTGGCTTCCTTGGAGCAGGGCACTCGCGGGCGAAGTGGCCAGGCTCGCCACAGTTGTGGCAGCTGTTGTCGCGAGGCGGGGGAGGCCCCATGCCACCCCCTCCACCGGGAGGTCCTCGTCCAAAACTGGGGCCACCACCACCCGAAAAGCTGCCAGCCCCTCCTCCGCCGAATGCAGCCCCACCACTGTCGAATCCTCCACCTAAACGTATTGTTTTTATTAGAGCCAAGCACTGAAGAGCTAGATACGCACACACGGGGCGGGGGGGGGCCCCGCGCCGGGGGGGGGGGGGGGGGGGAGGGGGGGCGGTGGGGGGGAGAGGCGGGGGGCCTTTCCGGGCGGTTGCCCCCGCCCCCCTTTTTTGGCCCGCGGGGCCCCCCTTTTCTCCCCTCTCCTTTTCTTCTGGTGCTGGCGTTTGACAGAGACATAGACATTCGCCAGGGTCTGTTGGCTTACCTGTAACCGGGTCGGGCTGCGTGGGGGGGGGGAGCTAAATGGCCAAAATTCTGGGTGGGGGTGTCTGAAGCAAAAAAGTGGGGGAGGGGGTAGCTGGCCATTTTTAACTATACTTGTACCTTTTGGTCAAAAATGGGTATAAATAGGCTCTAAATAGTGTTAGTTAGCTGTTTTATGGTCATATGACACTGAAAGCACTGAAAAACACCAACATTTACTTATTATTATCGTTTTAGTCATGGCGAAAATCCTTTGGGAAACTTCTGGGGGGCGGGGGTGTTGGAAACAAGTGGGGGACCCCAAAGCCCCCCCCCCCCCAGTTACAGGTATGTCTGTGGGGGGGGGGGGGGAATACATCCACCACCAGTCTACTCGGTCACTTACCACCTCCCCCACCAAAGTTGCTCCTGCTACGCCGGTCGTCTGCGTCGTCGTTGCAGCGGTCGTCGTGCTGGTTGGGGAAGCGCTGCTGGGGCGGGGGCGGTCTGCCTCCGAACTGAGAGCCGCCCTCCGGACGGGCGTAGGGCTGTTGTTGTTGTTGTTGTTGCTGGCGTTGGAACTGTTGTTGGGTCTGCCCGAAGCTGCTGGGGCCACCACCATCACCACCACCATAGGCGCCGCGCTGGTGGAAAGCTGGCCGGTCGGTGGGGTCTGGCGGCACTTGGGAGGGCGACTGACGGCGCATCTGCTGCCCTTGGCCCTGCTGCGGCTGGCGAGGCGGCGCTTGCTGCGCTGCGGGCGGACCTGCACAGTTGCATCATTGTGCTGTGTTCCCAAGAGTTCGATCGAGCAAATAATAAGGGACGCTACAAAACCTGGGTCGACTTCGGGCAGCGGCGCCGGGGGCAGCGTCTTCTCGCCTCTGGCCACGGCGATCACGTCGACGTCCTCATCGGTGCTCGCGTTCGTCAACATCATGCGGACGACGTAGACGTTGCCCAGACAGCCCACTGAACGTTTGAAATATCGGGAAATAGAAACAGCACGTTCCAACTACCAACAAACCTGTAACTGGGGTGGGACAGAATTGTAAAGGGCCGCTGACCGTACCTGTAACTTGGTCTGGAAGAGTGGGGGGGGGGGGTAAATAGCCGAATTCTGGGGGGAGGGTGCCTGGAGCAAAAAGTGGGGTAGCTGGCCACTCTTTGAGTTATATTGGTACAAATAAAGTAACTTTATGGTCGAAAATGGGTATAAATAGCGTCTACACAGTGTTATTTAGCTGTTTTATGGTCATATAACACTGAAAATCACTGAAATACATCAACATTTACTCACTTTTAGACAGGGTGAAAATCCCTTGGGAAAATTCTGGGCGGTTGGGAGGGGGGGGGGGGTAGGCGAGTGTTGAAAAAACAGTGGGGGGTAACCCACCTCAAGTTACAGGTAGGCCACTGACCCCATTGCAGTTATGGCTATGGCTATGGGTATGGGTATGGCTGTCCTTCCACTCATGGAGAAAGATCGGGTCGTCACGCACCGAGTCGCATGGACGCTTCCCTGTTCTCCAACTGTTCAATGAGCGTCGTGACGTGGGGACCGCCGGGCACGCTCGCCGCCTCCTGGAGTCGGATGGCGATTGCCTGGGGCGGGTACTGGAGCACAGAGGCGGGCAGCTCCCGAATGCCCTCCTTGCCCACAGACTCGGTGTTGCCGTAGTCGACGAAGAATACCTGATTAGCGCCATCTCTCTCTCTCTGGCGCCAAAATGGTCTGCCTGCCTGTCCAGCACTCACCTCGACTGAGCGAGGCGACGGCCTGCTGATGACGACCGACCGGTAGAACTGTTCGTCGGCCGAGTAGCGAGCGACGCACAGTTGGCCTGCAGAGTTCAGAAAGGCGCGTAGCTAGCTGTTGACAAAGAGCACGACAAAGGACTAGTGTCTAGTTTCTGTGTCTGTGGCGGCCCTCGTGGCCGCTATGCATGCTTCTGACCGAATGACGTCATTCGTGCGCTGGGACATGGTCGGAGCCGTCTGGACAGCAGGTTCGTCTCCTCTAGGAGCTGTATGTCCTGGGGCGTCCCTTGAGCTGCCGGCCAGCGGAACCAACACGGCGGCAGTGACAATTCCGGCCCGTTAGGGGGAGTCAGCCGTCCACCCCCACGGGACTGACTGGGTCTCATCTCTCACTAGCAGCGGTCGATTGTGACCAGAGGGAGGACCCCCCCCCCCCCGATCATAGAAGCGGCCCACACACAAACAAACAAACTAACAAAGAACTAGGAGGACCTCTGAAGGGGTTGACGACTGGCTGAGGTATCTGGTTTGGCGGCAGCGCAGGATCGAAGGCGCGCTGCATTTCGTTGGTGATGGTCAAAATCGTGTCTCGCTGGTCGCTCAACTGCACGTGCATCAGCGACAAGCCTAAGGATTGCCAAGGCATGGTTTGCTTACGTCGCAAATATTTTAAAGCTCGATCCAAGAAACAAGAAAGTGCCCCACCCATACCCACCAACACTGACGGGAAAGCAGTGTCTTCAGTGCTATTTCTCTAAAAAAACACAACGAAAAGCAAGTACGAATCTCGTTTGCCCACCACAACCAAATTTTTGAAGCCGCCAACTTGGCAAAGTTGCGATTCTTTTTACACGTTTAAACCGAGAGGGTGGGTGCGAACGTTTCACTGTTGTGCTCCAGTCGTCAATTACAGGAGGGGTTTCCCAAGCCCCTTCCTAAGACCTAAAACACCAGCTCCCTTGGGTGACTGCCCACGCCCTGTCCCCTAACAACTGCCTCACTCTCTGGGTACGCGATCGTCACGTCCATGAAGTCGCTGAGGTGACCAGGAACCTGAAATTAATTGAGTCTCCTCGTGCAAACTTTCGCAAAACATAGGCAGAGCTTCGGCATCTCACGGTCAACATGGGCAGCGCAGAAGAAACGCTGAGCCGCGAAGACTGCGCCGGAAGCGCAGGCTCCCTCACGCCGTTCTCGTTGAATTCACCCGTCGTGCCACCTGAAATCGAATTCGTGAGATCGCGGAATAATACTGCACAATCCTCTCTAAGCTACCCTACTGTTCGACAAAAGCCCATACGTGTACATCGAAAACAACAAGGCATAGTACTAATTTTTCGGTTTCGATATAGAATTTCAGCGCTCACCTAACGTCAGCTGATAGTTGAAGCCCGACATCTTGGCGTCTCTCCACAGGCCTAGCTTAGAGGGTTGCGTCGTCATCACCAGACACCTCAAAAAGTGACAAAATACATGAAAATCATAATAATCAAAGACTCGATCATCACAACACTTTATTGATTTCTCCATAGTCACGAGAGTATACCTATATATGCGAGAGCGCGTGCCCAGTGGTCGCTTTCGAAAGGTCACGAAGATAAGGTGCGTCCATCCATGCACAGCGGAATAGAACTGCTCGATCTCAAATACGGCATCTCCAAGACGACCATGATCTGCGACTGAAGGGGGGGGGGCAAATCACTCCCCAGCACGCCCTCGCCACACAAGGAATGTCATCAACCTCCTGAGACATAAAACAAATTGCGCTTGATTGACCCCCCCCCCTGCCACAGGTCAGTGCTCCAGAGGGAAGGGGCTGTATTCGAGATTGAGCATTGAACATAGAGACGATTCGAGGGTGGTTCACGTGTGTTTGCTCGCTCTGTCCAGAGATGGCGCGAGAGGCAAACATAGGAGTTGGCTACAAAAAGAGCTCCATGTGTACCAGAGAAACTGGCGGGTGCTCATCATGACGGACGACTGAACAAGAACACAAAATCACAGATAGAGCACAAAACTCGAACAGCTCTTCCCTTCTTTACTGGCGTGTGGAACGCTTTCGATTCGGGCGTGAGCAACGCCCGAATCTCAGTTCAACGCCACCCTACTACCAGAGACCGTCCAGCAGATTGCCACCAGCGTTGCTCGCTGCAGCAGATTGTTGCTGCTGCTGCTGCAACGGCTGTGACTGCTGAGACGGCCTGTTGGCCATGCTGAGACCAGCCAACTGTCGCTGCAGCGCCTCTGGGATTGCAGCAGCGCTCTGCTGCTGGGTGGCTGGTGCGCCAACAAAACCCTGGAACTGGTTGAACTGCTGCTGCGGTGGCATGGCCAGGGCCGGTTGCATGGAGGCCATCTGGGCCGGGTAGGGGTGTTGCATGAAAGGGACCGACTGCTGAAAGGGAGGCTGATGGCCGAATGCGGGCATGCCCATGGCCGGCTGCTGCTGCTGCTGAGAGGGCCCCACGTTGGGTTGAGAGCCATACAGCGCCAGGATATCCGTGTTCGTCTTCTTGGCCGGCTCTGAACGACAGGGCCAAGCTGTACCACAAAAAATGAGATCAGCGAGTCAGCACTCTGCCAGTTTCTCACCAGCAGGGCTCGGGGTCTTCGTCGCGGCCGTCGGCGACAGGAGGCCGCCGCTGGCACCGGCTTGTGGGGACGCCACAGTGCCTCCGAGGGGCAGAGTCATCTGGGTGGTGGGCGGAGGGGCGCTAAGGCCTATGAGGTCGTCTAAAGCAGAAGAGCCCATCGCAGCGCCGTCCGCGTGCGGGGTCGCGTGTATCAAGTTGGGCGCGCTCGCGTTCGGCTTGAGCGAGGGACTCAGCTGGGCGGGTCCCAAGGTCACCTGAAGCTTTGTGTGTGTGTGTGTGTGTGTGTGTGTGTGTGTGTGTGTGTGTGTGTGTGAATGTGTGCGTGTGTATGCGTGCGTGCGTGCGTGCGTGCGCGTGGGGGTTCCCACCTCAGGGGCCACGACCAATTCGTCGGAGAGCCCCAGCAAGTCGTCAGACGCTTTTTGGGGCTCCTTCTTCGGTTCGGCCGCCGAGATAGGGCGCCGGACTTGCAGTTGCTGCGTCGTCTGCTGCTGCGAAGTGGGCGGCGCCTTGATCCGTCGCTCCTCCGTCAGCCGATTCAGAGGGTTGTCCGAAATGGTCAGCCGGTCGCCCCGTCTGCCTGTCACGTGATTTTTGTTTTTTGCCCGTAGGTGCTGCGGTGGTGTAAGCGTTACCAAATTTATATAAGCGGTAGGTGCAGGTCACTCTACCACCCTCTGAGATTCAAACCGCCGCACATGGTCAGCAGATTCCCTCTGCTGGAGCCACCCCCCCCCCTCCTGCCCATGCATGCACACAGACACAGACACTAGCTCGAGCACCCACACCTTTCCCACTGCCAGAGTCCGTGGTGCCGAGCGGCAGGTCGGCGACGTTGACCTTGGGCTTGACCCAGTCCTTCATGCAGTAGCGCTTCTGCTCGTACTTCGCCCTAATAAAGCCCTCCAGACTCTGGTCCGACTGCGGCCGGCGGAAGTGCTCGCGGTCGAGACTGTGCTGGAATTTTGGAATTTTTGATTTAAATTTTTGATTTTTGTATTTTTTAGAAAGTGTCAAAACAAACCTCGTAAACGGCCCTAGCGACGCTGTTGCCCACGACGCGCATCGACTGCACCTGCTCGGGCGTCCAACTGTCGAGGTTCACCGATTTCACCTGAATAGAAACAATTTAATCATCTGAAACTAAAAAGAAAATAAAAATTGTCACTTTTGAGACATGCACTCCCAAATTCCTGTGAATTCCGGCGCATCTGATGCAGAGAAAGACGCCCAGGTTCCAACTCGCCCATCTGGGACCCTTTGAGTCGCAGTCTGCGCAGTATTTGTTGTCCTCTTCTCGCATTAATTCCGCCAAAAAACCTGCAAGTCATGGCGAATATTTGTCTATTTTTCTGCTCAGCCTTAATGCATTGTGTAAATTGTTTAACGCAGCCCACCTTGGAGCTTTTCCTGCTCCAGCTTCTTTCGGTCGGCTTCGCTGCGCACCGGCATTGTCGACAAAAATAAATAAATAAAACAAAATTTCCAAATACCAACACGGATTTTCCGAAACACGGCGGAATTTTTGAGGGCTAACGAGATAATGCGGTAGCGTTCGAAGATTACAATCAGTGTGGGATAAAATTTGTATTCTACGTTGTCTGCAAACAAGGGAGCATTCGTTTAAATTAAAACAGAAAAAAAAACCCTGTGCGCCAGCCTCCACCAGGCGAGTGGAACTGGCCACCATTTCTGGCTGCTGGACCCGTGGCTGGTCAAGGCGGCAGGGGGTTCGCCCCCAATGGTGCATAAGTAAGTCGTTCAGGGCTTCCAGTGTCGAAAGAAGAGAAGTACACGCGATACAGCTACATTCGGCGTTACTGTGACGCCACAGTACGCAACGCTTTGCATACTTCTGTGTCCACAAGAGCTGACGAAAGCATGAACGCAACTAGCATTGCGTTCATGCTGATGCATAGACGTGATACAGTGTACGCACTAGTCGTGGTGAAAGGAGAGATTGTTTTGGATTTGCGATTTTTGTTTTCGGGTTGGGTTTGGGATTTGGGTTTTGGATTGGACTGAGGATACGACACATACTGATATGCTTAGGTATTATTACATCGGACAAAACAGCAAGTATACATAACATACGGTACCTCTCCGACGTTTTCGTTATTCTGTCATCGTAAAGTAAAACACGAACGAGCTCCTACAGTACGCATCGAACAGCTCACCTTCGCATTTTTCATAAAACCTTGACACCGTTTACGCAGCGCATTACTTGGGAATTGGGACGCGGTTTAATGGCTGAGTCACTGTGTATTCGGCCACAACGTGCAACATGCCTGTGTACCTGTGTGACGTATCAATTCAAATACCGGCGTGGCACGACACATAAAGGTGCATGAATAGCGAATGCATACAGCTTAGCGACAGCGCCAGCGATCGATTGGCTATAATACGTTCCACGCAGCTATTGCCACGGCGGCTAGTGCATAGTTGTTTGCGAGCGCGGAAAAAGATGACGATGCTTCAAATCGAAAAACTGGATGCGAACGCCGCGTTTTGTTGCGCATTCGGCGCTTCCACCAATTGTCTGGCCACTGGAAAGTTGTACTCTCATGGCGGCATTTCAAGTTGATTTTAATTTTATTCCCGCCCCCCTTTGCCAACTAGCAAAGTAATTTGCGGTTCCTGTTTAGGATGTGTTAGAAGAAATGGCCTGCCAACGTCACCAGTTTCGGACTTGTGGGAGGTTTGTGATTTTGATAAAGTGTGCATTGCCGTCAAGATTCTTCAATTCAGTTCGACCCACACCACAGCGCCTGGCATCTGTTGGCAAAGAGGACCAAAGGTCTGTCTTACCACAGGTTGGTATCTTTTACGGCTCACGAGCTGGCAACGGTCGGCGGCTTCGATGGCAAGAGACGGACCAATCAAATTTGCGTGCTCGATATCAGAAGTAGCCAGCCAGCTGTCAGAACGCTAGACATTGCTGATTTTCCCAAAGGGGCTGGTGAGAGTATACTTTTTTATTTTGCAGTTTGGTTAACCTTGAACACGTGCCAGGCATGTCGAGTCATACGGTATACAGACTGGATGAGAATGATCAGCTTCTTGTTGTCGGCAGACTCGGTGGGCTGAAAACTCAGCGGAAATTTGCAAGCGCTTTTCTCATCTCAGGTATTACCAAGTGTAATTGTTTGAAGAACTGTTGCATGTTGTCGTTGTCAGACAGTGTCTTCCGTCCCCATTTCAGGTGATTTACAAAGGGGATTTCACGTCGTCGACTCTTCGGAAATTACAGTGCCATCAATCAGTGGTCACTCGTGTACTAAAATTGGACCAAACAAGTGGCGTGTAATCGGTGGCAGACAAGAAACCGAGTTGGCCCGAACCTGCTTTGAGCTGCACTACACAAAGGAAAAGCAACTAGTCTTCAAGCAATATTCCGGTGTGCATTTTAATTTGCGCAATAACCAATTTTAAAATAAATTTAAAATTTCTAAAGTTTAGTTAAATCGTTCGAGCGGACGCGAAGCAGACGGTACCACTCGGCTGTGTCGCTAAGAAATGGCACCGTTTACACACACGGTGGAGAATACTTTGATGGGAAGGCTTCCAGCGAACTGTTGTCAGTTTCTTCGTTGAAAATTCAAAGGCTAAAGTTGAGTACCGCTCATGGCGACATGCCTTCATTGACTGGCCATCAGATGTTGCGAATGTCGAATTACAGCGACCAAGAAAGGTTTGCGATATTCGGTGGCAGAAACGAGTCTAATTCGGCGAACCACACAACCTATTGTTTACAACGCCACGAGAGTTCGAAATACACGTAGTTTGCGGCGCGCGGTTGCTACACAGATCACTACACCTCGAAGCTGTACACAACGCGAAGTGAAGCGAAAGGAAATCATCGTATTGTCAACCAATTGATCCGCTTCCTGCTCGCGTTTTTTTACCGATTCCCGAATGTTGCTAGCAGCAGACACAATTTCCGGCACATTATTTCTCAAAAACTGCTCACTCGTCGCTTTTGCTCGCCGTATCGCTGGTGGCGCCGCCGTTTTCGTTGGGCAGCACTTGCCTGAGCTGGCGGAGCAGCTGGTTGATGGGCGAATTCTCAAACGCCTCTCTCTCGTCGTTCTTCTGCGCCTGACTCTGTTCAGCCTCAAGCGTCCGTCTGTGCTCGCTGAGGAGTACGGTAGTCCGATCCAGTCGAGACACGAGCTCGTCGACGCGCTCAGACTTGAGCCTCAGCAGGCCCTCCAGGTGCTTGACGCGCGCCTGCAGCACCTGAAGTTGAACGTTTGAAATTTGGAGGTTGAATGTTTGAACAAATGGGTGGAAACCTGAATTTCTTCGTCTTTCACCAGCACCTGTTGTTGCGCTTCGTAGAGCTTCTGCGCGGGCACCACGTCGGCGCAGCTGTCGCGCTTTCGGCCTCTCGCTACGGATCGGGGCAAGGAGTTGCTGAAGTTAACGTGGCACCACCAAAAATGCCAAAGTTCAGAATTTAGTCCCTCACGCAACGTGGTCGGAGTACGGCAGTCGCTTGACGTCCGGAAGGGAATTGGGCGTAGCACCCTCGTCGTCAACTCCGACCGCGTCCAAACTCAAGGTGCTGCTGGCTGCAAGCAATTTGAGTTCTGAACTCTCGTAATTTTCAACTAAACTGAAATTTGAGCGGCAAAGACGCACTTCTGCTCGCGCTCTGACACCTTCTGCCGCGACGGGGCGGCTTGAACTGGCGCTGGCTGATGACCAGCTCGATTTTGACTCGGAGATTTGAGAGGAGCACCTCTGCAGCGCCCTGCACGCAGGTCACGAGCTGCTGCACCAGCGCAGACGACACGTGGAAGTCGATGTACGGGAAGACCATTCTAAAAATAATCAAAAATCATCATGATATGCCGGAATATGCTGGAAGATTGCTTTTGCATTAGGGAGAGCAGCAGTTAGGCTATGTATTCAACCACATTGAATGCAATACATACGCCTCACATATTCACCCCCTGGTTACTGAATGCACTGCATAGCACTTTTTAGGGTGTTTACAAAACTTGGAGTTGTTGCGTCATCGTTTGCAGTCCATAATCCCACCATTTGTTTAGAGCTTTGCCATAAACAATTTGAAACGTTGTTTGGCAAACCATGTAGATAAGTAAGTATAGATATTCTGAATTTTGCACCGTTTCCGCTCTAATTAGTACCCAACCATTAGTTGTACTGCTAAGCTTCAATAATCGCAGAGCTAAACTCACTGCTTGAGCATGCTACCATATTGTGCAGAGCTCTACCTTACATGGTACGCAACGACCAGCTGAGCGAAAGAAAACCGTGACTTATTGAGCGTCTCCCAGTTGTACTGCTTGAGGTTGGTACTGGAGGCGGTCGCGTACATGTTGAGGTCGACGTAGCGCGGCAGGAAATGCGCCACCAGTTCAGCCACTAGCACTGAATGCTCGGGGTTTACATGTTTGTCGAACAAGTCACTAACAGAATGAATCAGGCTCTACTCTTGCATACACTCTGTCTTCTATGGCTCGCCGCGAACATAAATAAACGTTGTAGACACTTCTCCGTTTAAACTTAGCCGAGTTACGCAGAGCGAGAAAGCTGACTGTTTTTTTTTTGCCAACATTTAGTAGACTCACGTTACTGTAATTTACAAGCAGACAAAACCAGAAAAGTCAAAGAAAAAAAAACAATTGCAGGAAAGCCAACCGCCATCGGAGAAGTCTCTAGCCATATTCTTTCGCGTTCGGCTGAACGGAACGCCTTCCAACCAGTGGTGCAACTCCAATCTTGACGTTTCGTCTAGTAGTGGCATCGACATTTTGCCGATTTTCTAAATCCTTTTATGGTTCTAAGGTGCTAATTTTTCCACTTGACGCGCTGACGAAATGGTAAACTCAGTCCAATGAATGAGAACTCGCCGCGCGATTCATTTTGCTAGCAGGCACTGACGTATGCTCGTAAAGGCTATTTTTGAATAGCAAATGGACTTTTTAGTGAAAGTATTCAGTCTAGACTACATTGACTACATTGACTACATTGACTACGCATTGACTGTTGCCTTTTTTAGAAGCGTCTGACGCAGTGAACCGTGAACCTCAATAAAACCGCGTAGAAATTGAAGTGTACGTAAAAGAACTTGCTGTGTTCTGTGTATAAAAGAAAGTAATGGTCTACTCAAGCATGCATAGTCACTCGTCTATGCGCGCGCATAAGTCCATTGGATGCTGGCTGGCAGAAGAAATGGGACTAAGAGCAAAAACATTAGACGGATGGCTTGGTTTGATACACAGCAAGAGGAGCGCTGCTGGGTGGGGGGGGGGGTGCGGCCAAACGCTTGACTCCCCACCTCAAGCGGCCGTCACCCTTTGCTTTTCGTACCAACCAGCGCTCTTAGGCGATATTGCAAACCGGAAAATTGGCGTCTTGGCGACTCTCGCCTGCCGCCTAATGAGCTCGGAAGCGTCGGAATCGGCGCTCACCCCCCCCCCCCGCTAATCCCACCCGAAAGCTGCCGTCACTTGGAAGGGGTTAGCCGGCGAGGCGAAAGCAAGCTCGTTCGTTAGCTAAGAACCCCCCGCGCGGGATGCCAATCGATACGCGGCCGATGGAACGGCGGCGTGAGAACCCAACAAGCTGGGAGGAAGGGGGAATGAGAGCTATAGAAGGACAGACGGAAGGGGCTAAGTCGGAAACGGGAAAATCTGCCTGGCAGCCGTGGCGGCGCTGCCGAGCACTCCTGACAAGCTGGTTGGTTGGTCGGATGGCGATCGATTGACGACTGACGGCCGGCCGCTCTTGAGCGTAGCCTGGACGGGATGAGGGCGTGCGTGCGTGCGTGCAAAATACATACCGAAATCAGTTTGAGGAAGAGACGCGTTTTGCGCTACAGCTACTAGCTTGTACGCATGTACGCGTCAAAGCCGGTGCGGACAATCGTAGATACATACCTACACACATACATACATACATACCTATACCTATACATATACAGGCGGTCATTTCATTGAAAAGTTTCAACTACAATTTTACTTAAGCGAGCCACTGCGTTCTGCGTTCGCTTTCGCGCTCGCAACTTGTGCAAAACCTGTCGGTTGGGGATCTGAGTGCAAGCGCTCTCGGGCATCTCGGTCTCGGTGCTCAAGCAGCACGCGGATTCGTACATAGTACAGTATCTTTCGTCGAGCAAATGACGAGTGGTAATCTGTGTACAGGGCCGGCCACAGCAAGCGGTTTCTACCGAATGAAAGCAATATTGAAATGCGTGAAACCACTGTTCCCCGACGGACAAGTGAAATGTTAAGACGGACAGCTCTGCACTGGCCTGGCAGTGTATCTACATGCCCACCATGTGATAAAACTGGCTCCTGCCTGCACAGGTGCGCTGTTCACCCACTCGGTGGAAGGGGAGGGGGGGGGGGTGTCGTGTCTGCTTCTCGCTACAGTACTCGCCCATTTTATTTGATCAATGCGACCGACCACAAAAGACCCAATGCAAGATGGAACTGGCGAGACGCATGAGGCATCGGCATTGTCACGTCGTGGCTGCCGATATTCCTATATATGCGTTTCCATGTGTTGGTGCAGCTGCACTCAGCTGTTGAGCTATACATACGGGTGCAAGTGGGTGCTTCCCTTGCGGCGATCGAGCGAGTGGCCGTTGCTTCTCGAAGTTCAAAGATGCGTAGCGCATTGTGCAGTGCAGTGCTCGCTGTTGTTATCTGATTAATTGCAACGCTAGGAGGCTCCTCTCAATGGACCATACAGCATACCGATGTTCATGACGTCTTCCTGTCTAGGGTTGCATAATTTTATGCATAGCTACGAGGGTCAGCGGAAGCATTCGGAAGAAGACACCGCTTTCGGAAGGAGGTCGTACGCTATGTCAAACTCTGAGGATGATGTTGCGCTGGACGTGGGATTCCGCATTGCCTTGGCGTTGAGACGCCGAGCGCGTTGTTGTTAGATTAGGGGCAACGCTAGGAGGCCGTCAATGGCCCATATATAGCATACCCATATCCATGACGCCTTCCTGTCCAGAGCCGGCGCTCAGCCAAAGATCTTCGGAAGAACGCCATCTATGATCTAGGGCAGCGATGGCACGAGAAAATCCTTCGAAAGGAAAGTCCTCGGTCTAGTAGGTACATCAAGAATCGAACCCGGGACCTTGCGCGCAAGAGGCCGATTCTTTACCACTAGGCCATGCGCTGCCCGCCGAGCGCGTGCCCGCACAACTTGCAGTTGTAGTTGCTGAGACGGAGATTCAGCACTGCCATGCGCCCTGGAAGGTCCTCATGCCGCCCTTCACCCATGTGGCAACACGGATGGGCATGCTGTTGCGGTGGAGGCGAACCACCCACATTTCATTTGCAGACAGTACCATACAAAAATAAAAATTTAATTTTTCTGTAATTAATGCTGTACATTTTGCTTGAATCAACAAAAATACGTTATAATTTCCATCAATCGATTCAACATGGTCGTCTATTAGAAGGTGGGCAATGAACGACACGTCTACCGTAGTCCAAGTAGAGTCCTATAATACGGTGGCACCGCGTTTCACCACAAACGTCAACTTCAACTTGACGCTAGCTCTCCCATCCCCTTCTCCGTTGCTCGCGCTGTTTCGCAAAGACATCTCGACTCGCGCGAAAGCCCATTTCTCCTTTGAATTATGCGAAAAATATCACTGGCCGGTTTGAGCACCAAACGGTTCTGCACAGAAAAGTCAAAAAGCCTACGTATGTACAATAGGTGCTGCCCGATTGCGGAACTGCGAATAATAGGGCGCTAACTCAGTTTTTTTTTGTATTCAATCAGTCGCATTCACTCCTGAAAAACGATTAGATTCGCCGTCTATATTTTTACCTTTGCACTGCTGCTGAGCACTGTGATCTATGCAGGATGTGTGCACGATTTGCCGACTGAATGCGCGAAAAAAAACCATTTGAACGGCGGCTTAGCGCGATTCGTATACAGTACTTTCTTAATAGTCTGCATCCGATCTTGCAATCAGAAACGAAAAAGAAACCTTTATGTTATAATTGAATCGTTTTACTCTTTAATCGCGCGATCAACTGGTCTGCCAAGAAGCATTAAACATAGTTTTAGTTTTACTCGGTCTTAAGCGCGGATTGTGTCGATATTTGTACCGTACCAAAAGCTCATGTTTCAGTGATGATGCTTCTAATCTCTGTTTCTATGCTTTTTTTGCACCGTACGCGGGCGCGAAGCGGAACTCGTCAAACGGTATTTTTCGCAAAAATTTATTTTATTTGAGTCATCTTTCGTAGTCGCGCACACGAATCAAGACAATAGCCGGTGAATTTCCCGCAGCAATTCATTTTTTCGAATTGTTGTGTGCGCAGCGGTTTCGTTTCGGTCCGTGAATTTTCGGCAACGATTCATTTTTTCAAATTTTGTGTGTGCAGCGGTTTCGTTTCGGTCTGTGAATTTTCGGCAACGATTCATTTTTCGAATCGTTGTGTGCGCAGCGGTTCCAAAAAACATTGAAATACTGTGGTTCCGTTGAGTTTCGTCACTAAAGCTCCAACCAATACCTCCACCAATCACAGTATCAAAGAGGCTCTGTGTGCCTGCTTTCGCTATAAGCACACTAGAAGGAAAAATGATGACGGATTTGCTGCCTCTGGTAGTTTTGCTGTCGGGAATAGCTGTCGTATGCACGGCCAGCCAGTGCGAGCAACAAGGAGGTACCTTCTAACCTCAACCTGGTTCAAAAGTAGTACTGTACAATGCGCGCAGTTTTTACTCGATGCCTACGATATCTGTAAATTCCCTGCCACAGCAATTATGTACGGATCTTTCGTGACGTCTGCTTTTCGGGGTTTCTAGTTAAGCGCCCGAACTGTCAAGAGCGTGAAACGAACTCTTCGGAACTACCCAGGCATTTAGCAGTGCAGCGCCACATATAAAAATGGTTTGCCTTATCGCTTTATTTTGACACGACCACACAGATCAACCGAGGCCTTGACGATCGATAAACATTGAGCCGGTCATGTATTCACATTGCCGCTCGTTACCATTGATTTTACGTAGGTGGGGTCGCTGCGTAAGCTACTATCCTCCTAACTAGCAGAAATGGGCCGCCCTTGCAATGAATCCCTTGCTCAAAGGGATTTCAATTGCTCAAAAGTAATTCGGAAGCATCAAGACGGGAGTGACGTCTCGATGCGCTAGACCACTGAGTTGATCGCGTTTCGTTCTTCTTGTACTCTTCACTTTCAGGCGCGTGCATGAACGTCGACTCGCACGCGTGCAGCGAGGACGTTCGCAGCAACCTCTGTCCCGGCGACCACCGCTGGAAGTGCTGCCAGGGTGAAGTCAGCGTGAAGGGGGCCGCGCCCAGCGCTGCCGACTCCTCCTCGGCTGACAGCCAATGCGCGCAGCAAGGCGGTAAAACCCTTGGTTCTTGTCTTGTTGATCTTGTTTTTCTTACGCACGGCTACCCACCGCGTTCCTCCACGGCGCTGGCCTTGTCGTAGTGGGGACGGCGTCGCGTTCAGGCGCGTGCATCAACGTGGGCACGCACCAGTGCAGCGAGACGGTGCTGGGCAACCTCTGTCCCGGCAACTACCTGTGGAAGTGCTGCAAGGGCACCGTCACCGAGGGCGCTGCTGCTCCCTCCAGCAGCAGCACCAATACTGGTGGGGCGGTTGTCTATTCTGAGAATGCACAGCAATCAATGCGATTACTGAAGGCAGTAGAATGGAATGGGATTACATGCAGGAAAACGAACCGCGCAGTGTGCCTGGTGTGCGCTTGAAGTGTTTTTCAGTGCCATTGTCTTCTTTACCAATGTTTGGATGCAAACAAACAAAGGCCATGCAAAGTGCATCCAATTCCTTCAGCTTGTGGGACCACCCGCGAGCTGGCCAACCGGCTGCTCACCCACCCGAAGGTTCGCTTTTACACCGCGCAGTTCTACTCGAAGGCTCGACACGACGGAGCGACCGCCACCGACAACATCAAGCGCGTGCCTTTGAGCCGGAGCGCTCCTTGTGCTTGCGCTGCGTCGGGGGGCCAACCAACAACAACGCGATTCAGGGCCGCCGCCAAGGGCCAGAGCGTGCGCCGATCGCGCTACAAGAACGCGCCCGGCGGCTCGACGAGTCTGCGCGCGGACATGCTTTGCATCCTCCTCAAGTTCGCAGATCTCCATTCCCAGAACGGCTGGCCCGCCCTTCAGGTGGGGAGCCGCGACCGTGGCATGTGCAGTGTCACCGCCGAATGCACGCCGAATGCGATGCTCTGTGCAAGTGCACCATTGCTTGTAGGTGAACTGTCTGGCCGGTGGCAGTCACTCTAAGAACTCGAAGCACTACCGCGGCATGGCCTTCGACCTGCAGAACCCGACGTCCAAGAGGACGACCATACTCAGAGCGTGGCAGCAGGTGCGACAGGGCGTCTCGTGTTGCTGGCTCCGTGGCCAGTAGCCAACACCGCATTGGAAAGACGCCTGCGCCCTCTAGATCTGCCAGAGCAATAACGGCCTCTCGCTCGATCGTCTCAAGGGAAGCCCTGGCCACTCCACGCACTTGCATTGCCAGCTCAACAACTAAGTGCAGCCGCACCGACGCACGGACATTTAGGCAGGCCAGAAACAATGATATTCCACTAGGCTAATCCGCTCGTTGCAAAAGGGGCTTCTGTGCTCGGTCAGATTGATCGAATAAAGAGGGGTGTTGCTTTCATGACGATCTTGCATGGTAGACTGTGCGTACGCTCGAGTTGAGATCCACCGTCCACCACAAGTCTGAACTTGAATCTGCGGTTCTTCTCCCGTTTTATACACTGGGAGTATTGCAGACTCGGAGAGACACTGCAGGGCCGGTTCACAAGGACCGGTTCACAATGGAATGGCGACGACAGTGACGGAACCGCTCGATTCACAAGGAGACGACGACGTCACGACAAATTTAAAACCGCTTTGATCTATGTTGTTGTTGGATTAGGGGGCAACGCTAGGAGGCCGTCAATGGCCCATATAGCATACCCATATGCATGATGCCTTCCTGTCTAGGGCCGCGCAATTAGACAAAGACCTACGGAAGAACACCATTTATAATCTAGGGCAGCGATGGAACGAGAAAATCCATAGAAAGGTAGAAAGGGAAGTCCTCGGTCTAGTGGGTCCATCAAGAATCGAACCCACGAGCTCGCGCGCCAGAGGCCAATTCTTTACCACTAGGCCATATGCTGCCCGCTTTGATCTAACCACTCTAGAACAAAGAAATGAGCAGGGTAACTTCAAGCAACACCGGTCAAAGCGAGTGGAAAATGCGCAAAATCCCAGCTGTCTCACAGCAATTCCGTCAAGTTCAACTCAATCACGCCTTCAATGTCAAGCTCTTCGCTTGCAAGCTTGCTTCATGGCTTTGCTTCATTTGCTTCATTGCGCAGTTGCAGTCTTGGGCTTGACCCTGCGTAGGGTGCTCGTCGTCTCCATGACGCCTGCGTTCTCGCGCTTGCAGAGCACTCCCTGAAGAGCCGAGCATCCGTAGGTGTCGAAGAAGGCGTCCCTCGCGGCCTTGGACATGAGCAGAATCGAGTAGGGATTCATGTAGGCGAAGATGTCGATGAAGACGTTCCTGCAAGCTCGACACCATCAGCGGCTCGCAAACCGGCGTACGCGCAGCATCGGAAAGGGAGACGCCCCCTCTACCCATCACTACTCTCATCTTGAAGGGCAGACGAGCGATTTCAAAGTTATACGCATCCCAACGGCAAAATCATTCGTTGATTCGCAACCAGTGGACTCACGCAATTCTCGAGATGGCGAAGACGTGTGCTGGAAAGAGCACAAAGAAGCCGTAGATGACTGTCAGTATCGCTTCCGCAACCGCTATCGACAAGCCGCACATCGCCAATCGAATCTAAGTCGACTCCTTGAACTGGTATCAAGAATATCAACTTGACAATAGACAGACAGAATACAGATAGACTTCTCACTCACATACGTGTGGACGTATAGCGTAATCTCCTTAATTTGCCTTGTTTTTTGTTCGTTTTTCCATAGGCCATGTACATCGGACATGTGCATTAGGCATGGCCTACGATTGAATCAGTTTACCTCGCCTTTTGAGATGCCGCTCGCACTGTCGCCGGAAGCGTCAGTCCAAACGGAGCGCCTATGTTTGATGAGAGACGCGCAGGCGACGACATAGCAGCTGATGCTGACGACGCCGCTGAGCATGGCTGCGAGCGTTAGGAACAGGAACACGTGACTCTAATACGGGAGAGTACTGTATGTAGATTAGTGCAATGTTCTTGGTACATGCGTTGTGTTGTGAACTCAAGCGTGGTCACTGCACTCTGCGCATTGAAATGTACAATCTGTGCGAGGGTGCCCTCCTTCAAAGTCCTTCCTCCTTCGTTCTCCTCCTTCCCTCGCTTAGATTGTCCCTCCCCCCAGTTCAGACGTGAATGCGTTGCGATGCGCAACTGAGGAGACAACAAAACACGTATCGCACAGTCGTACGTAATTGTTTTCGTGTTGCTGTTGCGTGCGTGACCCCAATCGATTTTCAGACATGAACAGAGAGCTGGAATGCGGCAAGAGGATGATGACTCACGGCTCTTTCTGCACTTCTGTAGAGAGCGTACACGTAGCGTTCGCCAGTGGACGTGTTCGTCTCGTGGTAGTCGGCCAGTGTGTAGAGAGTATAGCATGGCACGGCCCAGAGGGTCAATGTCGTGATCCCCACAACAACCCACAACGTGTTCCTCCTCGTCCAAATCTGTGCAACCGACAGCAATCAATCCTGATGCAATGCGGAAGTATTTGTATTCTATAGGTACAATACCTCAACAGATCAAGGTGCACAATGCACAGATTCAGAAAGGGTAGTCAAACTGTAGTCAAATTGAGTTCAACATCTGAGTACACGTATTTAGAATCTGACTAATCTGGCCATTTAGCAAATCAAATGAATTGGTCAGATTCCCTGCGTGGCCGTCTCTCAAACTCAACTGAATTCGTGTTGATATCCGTAATGTGTTGCTCACCTTTTTGTATGCCTCGGGAAAGCTGATGGACATGACGCGATTTATGGAAATCGCCATCACTCCCAAGTGCTGACCCGTTTGCCCAAAACCGAGGCCAAACAAGCCCAGGGTGCCCAGAAAGGCTGGATACCTCAGATAGAGTTCGTCGCTAAGAACTCCCCATCCAGGAAAACGCACCATAACATAAAGATCGAGCAAGACTACCAGGTCAAAGAATCCGAGCGCGACACTCTAAAAAAATACCGATGCTGTTTGCAATGAGCTGACTGCAGTACTTGGCGGTGTGACACACACCAGTGAACCAAATCCAACGCCACACAAGCGTGTTCCAAAGAATAGGCACAGAAAGCGCAGAATCCCAGCCACACACACACAAACCAACAATCGCAAACGATCACAACAATGCTACCGAATTTCAAATTAAAAAAAATTAAACGATCTTGCTCTACCAGGTAAAAGAATGGAGAGCCAAGGATCTTGTCCCGTCGTTTTCGTATCAACACGTAAAGAAGCAGCAGGTAAATTACTGCAGAGATAGTGGCTACTGGAAATGTGACGTATTCGAACGGCTGGAAGTTGACAAAGCCCATTTTCTCCAAGACAGCTTCCTAGAACTTCTAACTCAGATGCACACTCAGTTGTTTGTCATGCCTTGTCCCTTCCGACTGACATGCACGCTGGAAGAGAGTAAGCTGAATAGTTTGAAAGCTTAGATTCTCCATGCTAAAGCGCGGATTTGCGTGACCACTAGCTAATCGAAAAGCGGTGGACCACAACGGGTCCAGCGTGGTCTCTAGTGTGCACGTGTAAACTCGAGTTCAAAAGCCTGCAAGTACCCTAGTGATTAGCTTAGGTATGCTCTACTAGACTCTATCTATACACCGTACCGAGAACGAGGCGGATTGCACAAATCTCGTCTCGCGTGCTTTAGGCAGCAGACGTGTGACGTGTTGACCGAGGAAGGAAAATTACAGACCCGTTTGACATCTTGGACAAAGGATGAGCGCTTTTGATTGAACCCTGATTTTAATTTACCGTAAATTCTCCAATAGTGCCCCCGGGGCACTATTTTTTCAACCTCTCCTTACCCGGGGGCACTATTGGAGGGGGGCTTCTATTATTTCAACCTAAAAATGTTGAATGGTAATGCTAGTTTCGCTGTCAGAATTGCCGATTTTTCGGTGATTTTGATCACTTTTGCCACATTTAATGGTTGATTTACCGTTAATAGTTGCTGAAACGTACTATTATTGGTTAGTAGTAGTGTGTATACACGATATAAATGTACCTACCACTATATTTTTGCCCATAAAAGGCACATGGCACAACATACCCCTTACCCCCGGGGCACAATTGGAGGGGGCTCTATTATTTCAACCTTGCCATACCCGGGGGCACTATTGGATGGGGGGCACTAGTGGAGGGGGGTTGTATTGGAGGATTTACGGTAATCACATTTGCACAAATATCGGTTAGTTTGCAACCGCTCGCAATGTGTCCGCCGGTGGACATCTCTAGTGCGATCGCCAAATCCGCTTGCGAAATCCATGGCGTTTGCATTCAAGTCAGCAGCTGAAGGGACGCCTTGAATTCTGCGAGTGCCGCACCAATTGTTACAGTTGCAGCGAATCCGGTACGATTTCCACTCTCGAAGCGGGCCTCTCGGCTTCTACTCGACACTTTGACTTTTAGTAGAGTTTTTAAAATCCCTATCCAATCTACAACTACAGTCCACAGTTCAACACCACCGTCATGTCAAGTGGGGCCCTAGCAGTGGCGCTTTGCCTGCTGGCGTGGTCCAGAGATGCAGCCGCTAACGTCACTCTTCGTGGGCCAGCCATTCAGCCGACGAGCGACGTTCTAAACCAGCCGCTTACGGAGGAAGAGGAGCGCGCCCTCCCGAAGACCCACCTAAACGCGGATGACCTGGAACCGTACATGAAGAAACAGGCGGGAAAACCGGGCATGGTTCAGGTACTGTTGAGTGGAGTAATTGCCAGGAACGCAACGACGCGTTGGCCTGTTGATGGATTCGGGGCCACGTTAGGAGGCCGTCAATGGCCCATACAGTAGAGTCACATCTCCATGACGCCTTCCTGCCTAGCCAAAGACATTCGGAACAACGCCATTTGTAATCTAGGGCAGCGACAGCACGAGACAATCCATGGATATGCAAAGAAGCATGGATATGCCAGCCAGGCACCCTCTCTGAGGGTCGCAGGTTCGATTCCTGCCGCTGCATACTTTTTGCGTTTCCGCAGGGTTATTGCTCCGACATTCTCACCAATTTAGTCACTCTTCGTTCTCTCACCACTCTCCAAAGACTCGTTTACAGTGGGTCCATCAAGAATCGAACCCCGAACCGTGCGTGCAAGATGCCGATTCTCAACCACTACGCCATACGCTGGCCAACGCGTTTGCCCGGTCCAGGGCGACATGGCTCCGGCGTCGGAGGAGTCGTCGGACGAGCTGAAGGCGGGCGGACTGGACGAAGAGGGCAGCCTGCCCGAGCAGACTCCGCGTTTGGAGGTCCGCCTCGACGTGGGCTCGGTCAAGGAGCAGACCGGAGAGGAGGAACTGGAAGGCACCGGCAGGAGGCGACGCAGAAAGAGGGCGGCGCAGCTGAATCTCTTCAAGCGCTGGCCGGACGCCATCGTCCCCTACGCGATCCTGCTGCCTAAAGCAACCACCAAGAACAGCGCCAAGTAGGAGCTCCCCCCCCCCCCCCCCCCTCCCTCCCCCGCCCCTATGCGTAAGAACATATGTGTACGCGCGCCCTCGCGACCTCCCCAGTGATAAACGGCCGCCAAGACTTTGGTTTTAGTTGTTGGCGAACAGTTTGGTGTTCGCCTTCTCCTATACACGCATTCTTGGGCAGCGAATGGCCTAGTGGTAGAGAATCGGTCTCTTGCGCGCACGGTTCTGGGTTCGATTCTTGATGGAGCCACTATATCGAGAACTTCCCTTTCGAAGGATTTTCTCGTGCCATCGCTGCCATGGATTACAGATGGCGTCCTTCCGAATGTCTTTTTTGGCATATTATGCGGCTCTAGACAGGAAGGCGTCGTGGAGAAGGGTTTGCTACATGGACCATTGACGGCCTCATAGCAATGCCCCAAATCCAGCAGCAACAAAAAGAAAAACACGCATTCTCTCGAACAGAATGGCTCCTATCAAGGCGGCGGCGCAAGAGATCATGGCCAAGACGTGCGTGAAGTTTATGGACGTCGACCTGTACGAGAAGACGTTCGGCCAGCGCCCGGCGAGGTATCTCGAGATCAAGAGCGTCGCAGCAGAGGCGGGCTGCTACGCGCGCGGTGTCGGCTACAGCGCCACGCACTGTGAGTCGATTCCTCTATACCGTACTATGGTGGCACTCCTCCAATAGTGCCCCGGTGAAAAAAAGCAAGGTAAAGTACCCCCAGTGGAGGATATTTTGCTGTAGTATAACTCAGTTTCGTGCCCACTAACCAGTATGTACGGTGCAGTAGTGTTCCTCCAGGTGGCAAATGTGCTGTAGACTCTACTAAACAAGTGTCGCTACTCGCTACTACACTATCCGCCCGTACGCCCATACAGTGCGCGGTCCATGTAGGGTAGAAGGACGTCGCGTTTTGCAGCGAAGACGCAGCACTACGTGGCGCTGAACGAGGATTGGTGCTACCAGAAGGGCGTGCTACTGCACGAGCTGATGCACGCGCTCGGCTTCTTCCACGAGCACACGCGCCACGACCGCGACCGCTACGTCGACGTACGCGAGGGCAACATCGAGCCGGGAAAGCTTGGTACCTGGCAAAACGCGTGTGCCGGTACGTACACACACACCACGCCTGGGTGTTGCAGACCAGTTCGCCAAGCAGAGCGTCAAGACGAGCACCAACCAGGGCACCCGCTACGACTACGGCTCCATCATGCACTACGGACGGCTCGACTCCAGCAAGGACGGTGAGCCACTGCTCGGGGGGGGGGGGGGTTCGGCTGACTTGCACGGATGGGAGGGCAGTACTCTGAGCTTCGGGGTATAGTTGAGCAGAAGAAGAAACGGATGGTGGAGTATGGTGCGAGAGAGGCTCTAACTTCATAGTAACACAACACAATCCCTGCAGACTTCTCGGAGACTCTGGTGCCTCTGGAGCCAAACGTGGAGATCGGCCAGCGGGACGGCCTGAGCGCCCTGGACGCGCTCGAGATCAACAAGGCCTACAGCTGCGTCGACGGCAAGCACACGCCCTGGAGGACTAGCAACTGCGAGAACATCTGGGAGAAGAGCAGGTGGCTTGCACATAGGTATAGCTTTTGGATCAGACTTGGCGCGTGATGCGTTCGCCTAGATGCGACCAGATCGTGCGCGAGGAGGGCTGTGACAATTCGTACAGCTTCGGCAGCTCGACGGGTTACAGCAAGGCGGCCATCTTCTGCGCCAAGGACTGCGACCACACGTGCCCCAATTACAGGGGTGCGCGCTACATGTTGTTGTGCCCGTTCACACAGTACAGGAGATTCAGCAAAGCTCTGCGAATCGAACATATGCATAGTACTTAGTATGCCGCAGCGCCTGTGAAACTGAGACAATGTGTGTGCACAATGAGCACGAGCAATGCAAAGCAGGAGACCAGATGGCGCGCAAACGCTTCAGAACAGCCACCGGCGGACTGCAGCGGCGACCTTCTGGCCAAGAACTTCCCCTACTACAAATCGACCTGCCAGCAAGACGCGCATAAGTGCGTATGCGCATGTTATTTCTCACCAATCTGGTACACTCAGACATCAGTATGGTCCTGGGCAAAAGCAGTCACAAACTGCGGGTTGGCGTGTTTCCTCCTTGAACAAATTTACTATGCACGTCCGTTGCCAGTATGCCACGACGATGGTTGCGTGTACTACGTACTAGAGATGAGCATGGGATCATGAGCATGAGCATACTAGAGATCCCGGCCGGCCCGACCAAATCGGCAAAAATCCGGCCCAGGCCCGCAAATTTCTATTGAATTTTCGCCCAAAAACGAGGCAGGCCCGGCCCGCCCCCTGGAAAATCAGCCCCAGGCCCGGCCCATGCTCATCTCTACAAGCTTTTGCTTTGTCGGTCCTGATCACGCTGGATTAGGTGCCGCGAGCCACTCACCTACACGCTGTCCGGCACGACCAAGCACATCAGCGAGTGGTGTCAGACGACCTGCGACGAGCGCTGCACAGGAGTCAGCCAGCCCGAACGCACGTTTCATTGGCTTTGAGGAATCACCATCGCATAGCTATGTAGCAACGCATGGCCTAGTGGTAGAGAATCGGCCTCTTGCGCGCACGGTTCTGGGCGCGATTCTTGACGGATCCGCTAGATCTGGCACTGCAATGGATTTTCTCGTGCAGTCGCTGCCTTAGATTACCAGTGGCGTTCTTGCGAGCGTCTTTGGCCAAATTCGCGGCGACTCTAGACGGGAAGGCGTGATGGAGATGGCTATGCTGTACATGGGCCAGTCATTGACGGCCTCGGATCGTTGCCCCTAATCCGACAACAACACTGTAGCACCAGCTGATATTCAGCACAAGGGAAGAAGACCATTTCAGCGGAGCCCGTCGCCCCCAGTGGGCCCTGTGGCCGGAACCTGGCCAACGAAGTGTTCGGCGACGACTGGCGCGTCGGCGAGGACTTCACCAGCGACTGCTACCGGGCGTCTCGCGTCACTCTGAAGCTGAACAACCAGCGGAAACTGCTCAGCGAATGGTGCAACGTCACCTGCAACGAGGAGTGCACGAGAAAATAGCATAGCGCACCGAAATTCCTCCTAGAGTGCGATAATCCACCAACACCAAGCATGTAGGACAGTTTATTCGCATTTTTCTTCTCCGACTTTTCGACTTGCGCGCGTCGTCTGCATGGTGGCTTCAGTTTTGTGCAGCGCTCGCAACCATCACACCCACGACTGGTTATCCGGTCAATCGCGTCTTGGCGACACGATGCGTTCAACCGATCCATCCAAGTTCAAGTGTAAAACGACGTGTCGTTAATTTTTCTGCGTTGGTCTTATGAAAACGTTTAGCAGTAACTACACGCTGACCCAGAGTGAATGGTTGATCGTAATATTCGACAGAAAACGTCTAGCTTAAATTGAATTCTGCATTATTACGATGAAAATGGAATAAACTGTTTGTAAGCGTGCAACTTAACGCGGATAAACCAATTTGCACGAAAGTTTGCATATATCGAAGTTGAAGCGTTTTCTATGCGCGCTCAAAATTTCATTTGAATCGGTTTACCCAGAACCGAGTTATGGCCTGACAAAAGGTGCGACAGAAGGGTGCCGCACCCTGTACAGGGTGTATCAAAACTATATGCCCCCTAGCTTGGGAGACACTGGTTGGACGGATTTAGCTGAAATTCAACATAGGTATGTAGATGTAGGTCAAACAAAAATTCATGACCAAAGAAAATTTCATGCAAAACGAACAACCGAGCGTCGAGATATGAGCAATCATCCAAGGTACAGTGGAAAATCTTGTCAGTAAAGATTTCGACTTTTCTGGGGGGGGGGGGGGGGGGGGGGGGGGGTGGGGGGGGGGGCTTTTGTGTGCGTTTTCCCCTGGGGGGGGGGGCGGGGGGGGGGGGAGTTTAAAAGTTAAAGGAGTTTTGAGGTTGGTTGGGTTTTCGTGGGTTGTTTGTTTGTTTTGTTTTTTGGTTTGTTGTTTGCTTTTTTTTTACATTTTGGGGGGGTTTTTCTTTCTGGATTGGGGGGGGGAATTTAAAAATGTTGGTGGGCCCCCCCCCCCCCCCCCCCCAAGAGGGGGGGAAGCGCCCCCTGGCGCAGAAAGGATTGGGAGAGGTCCCCCCCCCATGATAGAAGCGATGCGTCACTTTTATGGGGAACCAAATCAAAATGTATTCCCTGAGGAGTAGATTAAATTGGAATTTTTTAAGACACTAGCGCCTTCATTGGCCTCTCCCGTCTTTTAAATTCTTACCTCAATACTACCTACGCTTGGATTATAATGGTCGTTTTAGGCTCACGCAGGGCAGACGAGTATAATATCCCTTACAATTCTAGAGACTGTAAGGACTGAATACTCCATTGCTCTCGTAATCAGAAGATCCGAGCTGACCAAAATCAAGATCAAGACCAAAATCAAGATCAAAAAAGCTGATCAAGACCAAAATCAGAATTCCGCCGTCAGCAGCTGCGAGAACTGTCTTAGCCTTAAAGTAGGATCAGGGGCTGAGGATGGCCTAGTGGTAGAGAATCCGCCCCTTGCGCGCACGGTTCTGGGTTCCACTCTTCATGGAGTGGGGAGTCAATGGATTTTCTCTTGCCATTGCAGCCTCAGATTGCAGGTGGCGTTCTTCCGTATGTCTTTGGTGGCACTCGTGGCGAATGCGCCTCAAGACAGGAATGCGTCATGGAGATGTGCATGCTTTATGGGCCTCCTCTCCTAGCGTTGCCCTCAATCTAACAACAATCTATCAACAAATAATACAACTAGGATTGACAAACACTGAGCTTTTTTTGGAGAAATCGGTCAGGGCAGGAGTCTCCTTCTGCTGTTGCAAACGTATTCTACTGGTGCCTTGTGTGGCGTGAATTGTCGACAACGGGAGTATTTTTTCTATTCAACGGCGATGGCAACGCAGCAGCTTGGACCTATGCGTTCGACGGGTCGGTCGTAAGTGGTTCTAGCTATAGTTGCTAGTTAGGCTTACGTCGTCAAAATAGGATCACCGTAGGATCGAACTGTAGAATCACTTTTCAATTCCCTATAGTAGTCTCAGTGGTGACACGGAGCGTTCTTTTCCACTTCAGTGGTATTTTGTCATGAATTCTTCGGAAGCTTCAAAGTGCATTCCATCCGCACGGTGGAAAAAGCCGCCCCAGTAGATGCCTTCCATCGCCGCGTAGTGTGCCAGTTCAATGAGACCCTGCAGCATTCAAAACGCTGTCTACAGTAGGCTGAACTGTTCAACATTCACTCGTCTAGGTATTCCATAGATCCTCCAATTGTGCACCCGGGACACTATACTTTCAACCTCTCTCTTTACCCAGGGGCACTTAGGTGATTAGCAGTTCAAAGTTTTCTGAAATGGCATTCATTAATGGGTGTAGCTGTATACACACCACTTTTACGTAACTACTGCTTGATTTCTGTCGCTTTATAAATAATGCAAATTGTATGGCACTATTTGAGCGTTTACCGTACACGTTTGTTTGTTCGACAGAACATTGGTGGCTGGTGCCTCTGTCTACCTGACAGTGCGTAGCATTGAGCTACATGGTGTGTTCCCCCATACACAATAATTGGTCTTGTTTGATTTTTTTTAAGTCGTGATGCAGATCTGTAAGCAACGCTACTGTGCAGTCAGACGTTAGTTGACGACACCCCCCCCCGTTCCGTGATGACATTATTGTGTGTTCGCTGCGCTGTATTGCGCTTTGTTGCACTGTGGGGTGCCGCGTCACCAAAATAAATAAATAAATAAATAAATAAACAGTTGCACCTTGTATACTTTCCCCTTGTAGTACGTCCGACCACGCAACTTCTTGTTGATTGCGATGTCCAGAGCCGTGCCGAACACGTGGTGGTACGATCCATCGGTGAGTCTTCGCTCGCTACGGCAAACGTAACTGCCTGAAAGCAACACTACAGTACATATACAGTCACTACAGAGCTCCACGCTGTCAACTCGCATCAAAGCGGGAAAACGGCAGTTTCTGACATCTCACATGCAAAAATGGCGTCGGAGGAAAAGTTTTCCACTTTTTGGCATCGGCTACCATACACAATTGCGTCAATCGGTGTGTGTGTGTGTGTGTGTGTGTGTGTGTGTGTGTATGTGTGTGTGTGTGTATGTGCGTGTGTGTGTGTGTGTGTGTGTGTGTGTGTGTGTGTGTGTGTGTGTGTGTGTGTGTGTGTGTGTGTGTGTGTGTGTGTGTGTGTGTGTGTGTGTGTGTGTGTGTGTGTGTGTGTGTGTGTGTGTGTGTGTGAACCTTTTTGACGCTGACCGCACAGAAAGGTTTTTGTAAGAGAGGGTGCTAAAAGGGGGGGGGGAGCAATTGTTACAGGGTGTAGGATTTACGGTATATTTAGAAATTGTAAGATTTTTCTGCACAAAAGTGCGCTATAGCGAACTTTGTACGTACGGCCACTCCTGAAAATTTATGAAAGGAGGGTGGGGGGGCCTCTTGCCTGTTCCTCTCCTAAAATCAGCTTTGGGTGAGTAGAGTACCGCCTTGCCCCCCCCCCCAGGCTCTACAACTAACGACTGAGTTTCGAACCAGAGGTGTCGATGAGGCTGTAGAGGAAGGAGTTGGCCGCCTTGAGTCGATGCAGCGCTGCGTCGAAGGCCTCTAGAAACGGCTTGAAGCCGCGCACGTTGCCCGAATTGCCCACGACGACGTCTCCCATGTTCCGCATCAACTCGCTGCTCAGGACGCGGTTAGTGTTTGGGTCGCAAGGCCTGGCACCGAAGAGATCTGCAGTATAAACGGGCGGGATGCGGGATGGAACGCGAAATTGCTACACGTTCCGACGATCAGCAAGCAATGTGGGGCTGTGGCGTAGTCCGTAAGGCGTTGGATTCCTGACCGCGAGGTCGGGGGTTCGATTCCACGCTGGGCGAAAACCACGGCAACGCCCTTTGGGCAAGGGGTTTAAACCACAGCTCCGGTTTCTGGCTGTACCGTGGCTTCGGCCAAAAATCAGTGCCAGGTGGGGCCCCACCTTGCCTCGCGGCAGAAGAAAAATAGTGCCCCGGGGGCACTATTGGAGGATTTACGGTATGTACCTTTCATGTGCTTGCGACTTGCTCGTCGCAGTCTGGTCTGTTGCTCGAACTGCACTCTCTGACTCGAGGGTATGGTGACCTCTTGCGTGCATTCCGCCGATGTCATGCATCCAAAGTATTGGCTGGCCGTCAGCATTCCACCTCCATAGGCGTTGCCACCTGGAATGATCCTGCGCATAGAGTTTTTTTTTGTTCATTGAATCGATTGATAGAAATTATATGTATTTTTGTAAATTCAAGGAAAATGTACAGATTTATTTACATAACAATTAAATTTTTATTTTTGTAAGGTACTGTCTGCAAATGTGGGTGTTTCGCCTCCACCGCTTGACACCCGAGAGACGCGCGAGGCTCGTCAGAACGACGCGTCCCCTTTACATAGTGCAATTATTTCGTAAACTCATCCTGGGCTTCAGACCACATAAAGTGAGAGGAAAGAAGAAACCACCTTGTAAACCACCGTGTTCGGTTTCTTTACTGGCAGTCTTGCAGCAGAGGACGTAGCTGGCGCCCGGGCATTTGTACCGCTCGACGACCCCACCGCACTTCACCGCGCGGGTGTTGATGCATTCACCTTCAATCGAACAAGCATGAGAGTGCCTATAAGGCCGATTTACAGCCGCCGTACTCGGACCCGGTCACGGACCCGGCCCCGGACTCGGACACGGAGTCCGTCGGTCAAAAGGCGCGTTTACAGCCGCCGGACTATCCGCCGGTCTTTTTTTAGAAATGCGCGCCTACACCCTCTTTTGAACGGGTACTTTTGTCGGTACGGTAGAAAACAATTCGAAACAAGCCTTGGCGCGACGACCGGCCAGCTCAACAGGGAAAAACCGTTCCATGTTCACCATGTTCACCATGTTCACCATGTTCACCAAGCCTTCGTTATTTCGGTGCGACACTTTTTCTCATGTCTCTCCGTCAAAGGCTTTTAGAAACAATATTAATTTTGTTTATTTGAAATGTTTGCGTCTGTTCTTTCATTCATAGTTTATTATTTATCTTGTTTTTATTGTTTTAATTTTTGCGTTTCAGGTCTGCTTTTACTGAACTGCTTATTATTCCAGCTTGATGTCGTGTTGTCGTCTGTTGTACGTTGTGGCGCAGCAGTTGTGTAGTAAACAGAGTCGCAACAAACCATTTCACAAGACTCACAAAAAAAGTCACGAGCGAGCGAAAGTCAACCAGAGCGACTAGCGCAACAGCAACAGCCAACAGACCCGCCCACCCCCATCTAGTGCGCGCATCTCACAGCAAATTATGCAAACCCGCATCGAAATGACAAGTTGACACAGAGATCCTATTTGTTACGATCCCATCCCTGCTCTATTTACGCAGCTCCCGCAGATCGCATCACTTTCGCCTAAAGAAAAACCCCAAAGTTGGCGCGGATTTTTTCGCAGTGCGACAGCTCCACTTTGCCGCTGACTGCGGACGAGTCGAGCAGCCGACTCATGAAGTAGGGATAGCGCGCGACCACGCAGCTGTAACGACAGTGCAGCACCATGTCGCGCGTTTGGGACGTAGAGTGGCGCTTCTCGGGGGGAATATAGAAGCGCTCGCGGTGCACCACCACGAGATCTTCTGGCGGAAGCGTTGTCGCTGGCAACTCAATCTGAACTATCGTGGTATCAAGCACACATTTTGGTTCACAATTTCTACATTCTTGACATATACCCATCCCTCATCCACTTTTGGCTCCGCTCCACCTTGAACGGCCATTTACCCCCCCCCCCTTTACTCGGGCCATCAACCCCCCCCCCCAGTCCAGCCATTTACCCCCACCCCCCAGGGGTCGTGCCAGCGGTCCACTGTCGACGTCAAGTACGTCTCAAGACGGCGGTTGACGTGCGCAACCACGAGCGCGTGCGCGCAGACGAATTTGTTGGCGGGCAGGTGACGGCAGCGCGCGCATTCCAACGCGAACGCCTCCTTTTCGACGACGCGCACCGTGACGCGGTGCTCGCCGTCCAGCACGTGCCAGATGGGCGTGTCCGAGTTGGGATGCTCGAGGACGCTCGTGATGTTCTCCTCGTACACCTGCGCCCACTCCGATGCTTGATCCAGCACCTCGGCGAAAACAGCGTCGTTCATCACACCTATGTGTTGTGCATGCCCTCGGTCACCCGATAACCCACCCCCCCGGTTTAGAGATATGCGAGACGGAGAGACAAGAGAGAAAAATATCGCACCGAAATAACGAAGGCTTGGTGAACATGGTGAACATGGTGAACATGGTGAACATGGATCGGTTTTTCCCGCTCAACAGCGCCACCTCAGAGCTCACCGAAAGCACTATTATAAAAGAAGAACAAAAATTACGTTCAATTCTAGCTCTCCCGCCCGGCAGCAGCGGCCAGAAACTTCCAAGTGCGCTGTCAGAAACTTCCAAGTTCCAAAAATTGGGCAATATCTGTATTCGGAAGGCGTTTCCGCCAGATTCAAAAAAAGACCGCGGACTAGTATTGAAAGTTGGTCAACTCGAGTCCGGCGGATAGTCCGGCGGCTGTAAATCGGGCTTTACAGCCGCCGGATAGTCCGCCGGACTCGAGTTGACCAACTTTCAACAAAGCCCACGGACTCCGCCGTCTTTTTTTTTTGAATCTGGCGGGGAAACCTTCCAAATAACGCCTTCCAAGTATAGATAGCAGAAAATTTTGGAAGTTTCTTGCCGCGGAGTTTGAAGTTTGAGTTTGAGCTGCTGCGGGGCGCGATAGCGTAGAATGGAGCGTAATTTTTGTTTTTCTTTAATACTAGTGCTTTCGCTGAGCGCTGAGGTGCCGCTGTCGAGCTGACCGGTCGTCGGGTCGGGCCTTCTTCCAAATTGTTCTCTACCGTACCGACAAAAATAGCGTTCAACAGAGGATGTAGGCGCGCATTTCTAAAAAAAGACCGGCGGATAGTCCGGCAGCTGTAAACGCGCCTTTTGTCCGTCCCCCGGATCCGAGTCCGGTGGCTGTAAATCGGGCTTAAGGCCGATTTACAGGGCATGTTGTTGTTGTTGTTGTTGGATTAGGGGCGACGCTAGGAGGCCGTCAATGGCCCATGTAGCCTACCCATCTCCATGACGCCTTCCCGTCTACAGCCGTATAATTAGCGGAAGACTTTCGGAAGAACGCCATCTGTAATCTAGGGCAGCGATGGCACGAGAAAATCCATGGAAAGGGAAGTCCTCGATCTAGTGGCGCCATCGATAACAGGGCAACAGGCGAAGCAGGCGTTCGCTGTCGAAGTTGTATTACGTCGGGAGGTGTTGGGTAGTGGATTTGCACTTCCTTAGTTTAGGGAGTTATCTTTGCATTCGGAAGTTCTTTCGTTTCATACCTCCTTCCTTCTCGCATAGACTGGCCGCCAACGTTTTCACCAATGCTGACAGCACGACGATTAGAGCAAAGGTTCTGTTCATTCTCGCTGGCTGGCCTGACGGAAGACCGCAAACTGGTTTCTTCGACTCTGTGGATTGGCGCTATTGATTGACTGTTGCTCAATGACAATTGTGGCGTGGAGCCGCCGTATTTCAAAGTTTTGCAAGGCGGCTGCGCACACAGCCTGCCAAACGAGACGGCACAAAGACGTCCCAGTTGGTGTGAAGTGCGTTCGCCATGAGCATACGGTATTTTGCACGACTTTTAAAATAGAGCTTTGCGCATTGAAAGTTGATCCCACACGACTTGATGTTACACACACACACTGTCACTGCGCCCATATCTGCTCGAGAAAGTTGATAATACAGTGCTTGACGTCGCTAGAGAAACGAGCTGGTCAGGTTACACTGCGCTTTTCCAATATAAAAATTGTTTTGAAATTACTTTATTAAAAATCTACTGTAACGAATAGCGATTCTCCTTTATTGTTGCGCTTTGCGGGATGGGCGCATCCTTGTCCGACGCCCCATTAGCGCACCAATTCCATGTGCAGAGCAAAATGACAGTGATTGTTCAATTGCAATAGCAGCGATTGAGCGATTGAAAGCGATGCATGCGCGCGACCGAAAAGCGACCTGGGGCATTCATTGACTGGGCAGTGCCGCCTAGTCACGCAGCGTACAGCGCAACTCTGCTATTATCACCACCGGTTAACTGGCCGCGATAGAATCGAGTAGAGCGATAGAATGGAGTAGTAGGCACACGTAGAGCCAGCGGAGCGTAACACTCACCACGCCGTTTTGAGCGCAAAAATTAAAAAAAAATAGTTTACCTATGTAAATAGCAAATGACAAAGAGAAGCTCGCAAAAAAGGATGGCGCATCGTTCGGGGCCGCGAGTGGATCGGCCGAAACTCATAGCGACGCGAATCGAATACAGGGTGTCCCGCCCTCCTGTCGCACCTTTTGTCGAAGAATAACTCAGGTCTGGGAGAACCGATTTCAACCAAATTTCAACCACTTATAGCAAGTACTCCAACATAGACATCTGCTAAGTTTCACTCAAATCGGCTGTACCGTTTCGACGTTACACGCTGTCAAGTGGAGGAGGCGACATTTTCCAATGGAGAGGACAAACTAAGAAGCAAAAGCGGATGGGTTGACTTTTTGGCGGTTTCTCAATCGTCGCTGCAAAATGTGTTGCTAAGGAGCCAGTTCTTGCTGGTTTTTGCATTCGCGAAGGACGAGCGCCTACAAAGCCGGTTTCTTCATCAATTTTGCAGTCGCTACAATGGTTCCTTGTTGGTGACCTTGTTCATGGAAATTCAACTTCAAACCGACTGATTGTTCCTTTTTCAATATCCACCTTGTAAAGCTGTTTAGCAAGAAAGGACCGCATGTCCCACCTGAATCGGTGGCTTGAAGTTTTGCCGAAAACAGATTATTTTCGAAATGAAATGTGCAATGTAATATGAAAAACACAACAATTTGCTTGCAACGGTTCAACTTCGCAATGGTGCAGCCGATTTGCTTAAAACTTTGCAAACGTCTAAGTTAGACTACTTGCTACAAGTGTTTAAAATTTGAGTTAAATCGGTGCTCCTAGACCCGAGTTATGCTTTGACAAAAGGTGCGACAGGAGGGCGAGACACCCTGTATAATTGGTAAAACTAATGGTCGTGATCTACTACAAGAGCATGTCGAAGTTGATCGGAGCGTTCGAGAGAGCCATGCGAGTTTGAGAGCGCTCGGCCAATTGAGGCATACCATGGGCACAACACAACTGTACAGAGGCACGTATACTCACGCACAGTCCATGATCGTGACCCACTGCAAAACGCCACGTTGAAGACGATCTGCGGCATCGAGAGCGACAGCATGCAGAGTAGTTTAGAGGACACGGATCGAGCACCATGGACACGCACGCACGCACGCACGCACGCACGCACGCACGCACGCACGCACGCACGCACGCACGCACGCACGCACGCACGCACGCACGCACGCACGCACGCACGCACGCACGCACGCACGCACGCACGCACGCACGCACGCACGCACGCACGCACGCACGCACGCACGCACGCACGCACGCACGCACGCACGCACGCATGCACGCACGCACGCACAAGCTGTACACTCAAGCAGATTTTGGCTGTATGTATGCGTCGTGCGCTCTATGCTTAGCATACTTTTGTCACCACAGCGACGTACATAGGATCGTTTTTTGATCGGATACCTAGATGTCACACTAGTGACATGGAGTTTTGTTTTCATCACAGCGATCATTAATTGAATTGAGGTTGTTGATAAAGTCTTTTTGAGGCTTGCAAGTGCATGCCAGCGTTGCGCAAACACACACACACAATGAGAAACCGCTTCAAAATCATCCACAATAAAACGAGACCTAAAAAGCGGATCGCATCAAGCACGAAACGGGACCCGTTTCAACACCGACGCAAGGACGTGACGGTGGAAGAAGGGAGTAACCGGAATAACGACGGGAGGACACTGTACCGGGATTTGCATATTCACGTCATTCGCGTTCCGAACGCGTATAGCGTAAGCGTACGCTATTTGCATGCGCGAACGGGAAGCAGGTCGTAAGGTCGGAAGCACCCTGTCGTAAGCGGTCGCAAGAGACAGACACATCGCGACTAGGCACAGGGAAAAGAGCATCGAGACATTTCGCCGTCTAGTCCTGGCCTGGACACTAAATGTATGAACGCGCCAATGCCTTCACTCTGGTGAACCGCATAAAGGGCACGGTTTGCGTTGCCACCTATGTGAATTCCTATGGGTCAGCCACCTCGTTCGTCGCTCGCTCCCAGTGCTTGCTTACATCAGTTCGTGGTGCACATTAATTTGCATACAGTATGCAGTACACTACAGTATACCACTGCCACTATTAGCTGCTACTTCGCCGAAACTATGTACTGTACCTCATGCAGCTTGCCCACATCGGCAATGTGATTGTCCAACAACACCATTCAGAGAGTTTTGCACGATGAACTGAGCAGAATATTTTGTGTGTAGTTGTACAAATGCGCCTTTCAATACGTGAATTTGTACATGTACTGCAGGTGCTGCATTTATCCTCATGTTTCACTTTCAACTTGCAGTAGTAACTTTTACAGCTTTTCAACAGCCAGCACGAAATAGTGAACATGGAACAAGCGCGCATCCCCTTTTGTTCAAAGAGATTTCACAGTGGTGCCGTGGTGGGAGTTGAACCCCGGACCACGCATGTGCCGAGACGACGCCCCACCACTGATCTACTCGCTCTCTCACTCTCTCGCTCAACTTTTTTTTGTTATTCTGTTCAACTTCAATTCAACTAGAGTTTTGTCTCTGTGTAATGAACTGAAGAAGGTCCTTAATTGCTGCCGAAAGCTCTTCAACAAAATCTTGCCTGTCGGGAAAGGCTGCAGAGAAACACAATCGACGTTTGTCATTGAACTTTCGATTTTAATTCGGTATGCACGCATGCGTTTAACGAAGCGTGTAATAATTGCTTTCATGGCTCATTGCTTAGCACACTCTCGTCAAACCGCCACCGTAGCATCAATTTGTAGATTTGGGATCGAACGCCTATTGCAGTAGTACCTAACAGTCACAGAGTAGTGACAATGGAGTTTTCTTTTTTCTCGCGTTCGTGTTTTAATTATTCGTTGTTGTTCTTGACAAAGTTGTTGATAAAGTCTCTGGAGACTTCCAGGTGCATGCCGTCTTCGCGACTGAATAAGCCGCCCCAGTAGAGGCCTTCCATCGCCGCGTGGTGCGCCAGTTCAAAAAGACCCTGCAGCATTCGAACTTTTGAACTGTCCGCTGACACCTCGCCTGTTGAACAGTTCGACAATTGCGTGACGGTTTCAAAACGTCACGTCGCCTCAAAGCAACCTTTGCTGGTGCAGTCGTAGACAAATGCGGATACGCTTGTTGTACAGTACAGATGTCGTAAGTACCACAACAAGCGTACCCTGAATACTCTTCCGTTGGCAAAGGGATCCAATTTCTTGTTGACCCTAAAATCCATGGCGGCGCCATATGCGTGCTGGGAGAAGACGCTGCGGCCTCGGATGGAGCGGCACACAAAGCAGCCTGAAGAGGAGAACCAGCGTCAGTTGGACGCGTATACTAGTTGACTCTCTGCTGCCCCTTAAGGCCAAAACACACGTCTCCGTCCCGGACCGGTCGGCACCGTTCGGCCCGAGCCGGTCGCCTATCAAATGCACGGCATCGATTGGCTGCCGGTCCGACTTCTAGAAATCTGAATTTGGACCGGCAGCCAATCGATACCGTGCATTTGATAGGCGCGCCCGCGCGACCGGCTCGGGCCGAAAGGTGCCGACCGGTCCGGGACGGAGGCGTGTGTTTTTGCCTTTACATGGGCGAGACTGCGACGAACCGGAGTGCGACTTGACGATGAGACCGTAAAGGAAGGGGTTGGCTGCCTTGAGTCGGCGCAGCGTCCTGATGACGGCGTGGAGGAACGGCTTGAAGCCGTACACCCTACCGAGCTCCTCCACCACCACGAGGCCCATGTGATTGTTCAACTTCGTGCTCAGGATTCGGCCGCTTCCCTCCTGGCAGGGGGTGCCGAACACGCCTGGAATGCAGTGGACTCCAGAAGTATATGTAAATGTAAATACCGTAAACCCTATGATTATCCCCCCTTTAATTAGCCCCCCTGAGCCCTATAATTGCACAGCCTCCTGAGACCACTTTGAGTTTATAAGCCCCCCCCCCCTATGAATTACGCCCCCTCCCTAAATGGACCATCGTCTGAAAGGCAAAATTTTCTAAGCCTGGGTGTATGTATGTGGTCGCGTACGTGTATGTATACACATATATGTGCATGTGAGACTGTGTGAGAGTGTGTTAGAGTGTACCAATGTATTATGTGTGCAGCGTCTTTTTCCCTTAAAAATCGCCTCCACGCGCCTTTTCGCCCACAAAGCTTCCCATACATCGACACTTCCAGTTTCTAAGTCCCCCCTATAATTAGCCCCCCCCCCTATAATTATTCACCCGCCCAGAGCTCGAACGAAACAATTAGCCCCCGGGTGCTAATTATAGGGTTTACGGTATACAATATGCTCCAGCCCCTCCCCCTCCAGCAGAACGCAGGTTGAAATTAAGCAAGGCTCGGATTATCGGAATGTGGAATATTGAACGTGCGAGTGCGGTCATTGTTTTTGCATTCGTCGCGGCTGTTTCGATGTTGTTACGTTTCGAGTGTGCTGAAACGTCAGCCGAAAGGCTATTCCATGGGCCGTACCATGCATGTAGCTGGAACTGGCGTGTCCGAGACCGGTCTGGGCCAAAAGTCTCTCCCTCCTGACCACCCTGATCTGTTCCGTGCATTCCTCGACCGTCGCGCATCCGAAATAGCGCTCAGCTCCGGGAATTCCATTGCTGTAGACCTTGCCACCTGCAATTCCGCAGGGTATGGTCGTTGTGTTGTATTTGTCGATCACCCGGTACAGAGCCAAATCAAAGGTGTACCCCATAATTTTGCACGACACGGTCAGCGCTTCCTCGACAGGGAAGAGAGTCAGGAGGGCCGCACTACGCACACGTAGATATATACCTGGAATGCTTGTGGACTGGAAGACAGGAGCGCTAGCGGACTTGCAGCAACGAATGCTGCTGTCTCCGGGACATTTGTTCTTCTCGACGCGTCCGTCGCAGCCCACGAGGCCCACGTTCACGCAGCTGCCTGCAGCGAGGTCACTTGGAAAGTGAGACGCAGAGTTGCACGCAGTAATTATTAGGGCACACTTTAAACTCGCATTGTTACGTCGGACGGTGCGCGTAACAAGGAAACGCATGTCTGCCTATTGCGCAAAACGCACCTCCCTGGTAGGTGCAAATGCTCTTGCAGCAGCGGACGTGGCTGGCGCCCGGGCATTTGTTCCGCTCGACGACGCCGCGTTGGCACTGAGCGGTGCGCGTGTCGATGCAGGAGCCTTCAACCGAACAAACGAATGTGCCGCAGGAAGCATACATACCTAGGTATGTACGTCTACAATGATCAACAAAGTTATTTTAGAGAAAGGCGATCTAATCGGTCAAAGGTCACCAACGGCTTAAGCGGTCAGAGATCGCCATGATCGATGACTTACAATGTATGTGTGTATATGCCTGCCTGGTCAGTCAAATGGCAACATCCAGCCACAGCCAGACCAATGCTGAGAATACTCAATGTACGGTACCTTTTTTTACATAGTACTTTCCCTGATTGATTAGGATGCGAACGTCAGCGATTAATAGTGCATGGCCACTGTCCATGCCAACGTTAGCACTCAATTATAAATTCGTATTGTACACTTCCACACACCGCGGATTACCTCCTTCATGTTCGCATGTACTTGCCGCGAGCGTTTCGGCCAATGCAGACAGCACGACGATTAGAGCAAAATCTATCTTCATTTTCATGGCTGGTGCCTCTGACTTGAAGGAAGCGCGTAAACACTTTTGCTTTGCTTTGCTCGCAATAGGATTGGGAGTTATTGATTGGCTAATGGCTATAGAGTAATGACAATTGTGGGGCGGAGCCAACGTATTTCAAGGCTCCTCAAGACCGCTGCGCACACAGTCTGTCCATCGATGAATTGCAACGCTAAGACGGCGCCTACAGAAGCGATTTTGGTGCGCAGAGCATACGGTAGTTTCATCGCGCGGTATTCTCAAACAAAGCGCTCTAATCATTGGCCACTGCGAACCATTCTACCGTAGACAAACGCCGTTCCGGTATATTTAGAAACTACTGTAATAAAGACCGAAACTTTGTGCGTATTGTTGACGTTATTCAACCAACGCATCGCATCCTTGTCTGACGTCCGAGTAACGAACCAAATTCCGATTGCTCTATTGACGCCTTAGTCGAAGTGCCGCGCAAAATGGCAACGATTTACGACTCAATGGGTGGCGATTGAAACCTATTCATTCGGCGACCGAAAAGCGACCCGTACCATTGACTGCGTAGTGCCAGTAGCACAATTGACGACAGTTTCGCAATGCAATTTCGCAAAGCAACTCACGTGCGACCTATTCGATCCGGCATTGCAGCATTCTTGCCCGTCACCGGTTTCGATTTTCGAAGAAAAGACTAGAAACGGTATGGCAGAGTGATACTGACAGATGAGATTCTGACAGAATTTGCGTGATTTGAGTACCTAAGAATAATAGGGAAAGTGACGGCTAAAAGAAAACCACATTTACTATTTAAAACTAAAGAAAGCGCCTAATCGATTGCAGAATTAATTAGCGAGCACCATAATACCATAAATTACCATAAATTTAGCGAGTACCATAAATTGTGCTCAACCCGAGGCGTGAATTGTGCTTGGGCGCGTACGGATAAATCACATCGTTGCAGTGCAGTTCGATTTCTTTGCAGGTGGCTAACGACGTGCCGCCAGCCACCATTGTGGAAGTGAGTTTTCAGGGGCTGGCTCATGGCGCTGAAGATCGCGCTCTGTGGGTCGGCGACGTTACCACGGCAAGGTGGCGAAGATGCCGAGCCGAGCAGGACGCTCACCGTTGGGTTGCACCGTCTTGCTGCAACCCTGCAAGGTACAATGGTAGACGATGGTGTTTTGTTGTTGGATTAAGGGCAACGACCGTCCAATGCCTCCTCATGTGGCGTAACACATCTCCATGACGCCTTCCCGTCTAGAAGCACTATAGCCACTATTGCTCTGCCATAGAAGAACGCCATCTGTAATCTAGGTAGAGTTGGGAAAAATACGTTTTTACTTTGGACCGACGTTTTCTTTTAAAAAAAAATACGGTATTTAAAAAAATACGTCTCTTTTGTATTTTTTACAGTACGTATGAACATGTACCATACATCATACATAGTAAGCCATCAGCGAACTGTCCAGTGCTTAGAAATCGGTACATAAAGTAGGTGTGTGGGTGAGTGGTCCGTAAAGCCCGATTTATAACCGTAAGACACGGACACGGACACGGACACGGCAAGGGACACGGACACGGACACGGACACGGACACGGACACGGACACGGCAAGGGACACGGACACGGACACGGACACGGACACGGACACGGCAAGGGACACGGACACGGACACGGCAAGGGACACGGACACGGCAAGGGACACGGACACGGACACGGACACGGACACGGACACGGACACGGACACGGCAAGGGACACGGACACGGACACGGACACGGACACGGACACGGCAAGGGACACGGACACGGACACGGACACGCAAATATCCGGCCCCGATTTATAACAGTGGATCTTTTCGCAACGGATGCGGTTCAAAATTGAAGTATACAGTAAGAAAAACGCAACCATAATCGATAACAACAGTACAGTGCCTACACTATTTTTAGAATTGTCAAAAATGTTTGAAATATCGGAAAACGTCAAGGTTAAAGCCGATGAACGGATGAACGATGACGTTAAACGGAACAAAAACTGTTTACCTATATCCGTCCTTAGCGCTGAGCGTGATTTGCGCAAGGCGCGCCATTTCAAATGTAGGAAGGGATACGGGTGTCCGGGGGACAAAAGATAAAAGTTGGCCAACTCGTGTCCGCGGACTGTCCGGGGGACAGGTCCACGGTTATAAATCGGGGTGTCCGTGTCCCTTGCCGTATCCGTGTCCGTGTCCGTGTCCCACGGTTATAAATCGGGCTTAAGCCGATTAGCGGAGTAATGAGCGACCACGAGATTTAGCATCCAACAAAGTGAGCAATTGGGGGTACGCAGCTAAGAACGCGACGCAGGGCGCGACGCAGAGATTGAGGGCGCGGAGAGGAGCTAGCAATAGCAAAAGCTATGGCAAAAAAAGCTAGCACAACCAATTGTTGGGTCTGCGTCCGCTGCGTCCAAAACCTACCGTAAGCGAAATCTAAGCGTCGTAAGAATACCTATGTGATGTAAAACAAATCGTCTTGTGGTAAGTCTACCGACCCACACAAGTCACATATGCTCTTCAATGTAGGGTACATTGATTAACAGCAAACGTTTGTTATATATTGCAGGTTGACCCAACAAAATACAGGCTTACGACACCGATTTACGACTATGACCTTACGATTACGACTACGACTTAAAAAATACAGGCGGCGATGTATTATTTAAAAAAAATACGTGTATTTTCTTGAAAAAATGCGTTTGAAAAATACGCGCCCAACTCTAAATCTAGGGCGGCGACTGCACGTGAAAATCCATTGGTATTTTCGTTAAAAGCGTTCTCTTCTTGAAAGTGGCATAACTTTCGCTTACTTTCACTTTCTGCTACTTTCAATCCTTCAAATCCAAAATTTCGCCCAAAAAAAAACAATCATGGTTCAACTTATTCAATGACAAAATTGGGACATATAAAACAACCCTGTATACATGTACAGCGTAGGTACCGTACCTAGCGTGGCCCACGGTCCAAATTTGACTGCTCACCACTTTTTCTTTCGCAGGCCAATCTTTTCGAAATTTTACTATGTTGTGCAGCGAACCTTAGCTTAGATGTGCCTATGGTTTCAGTCAAATCCGTTGTGGGAATAGCCTTTTATTCATCAATGCGCCGAATCATTGACTTTAAATACGCCCAATGTCTACAGCGATGCATTTTACACAACCATCTGCGTCATAACAACAAAAAATTTGAGCGGACGCCGAAGTGACAGAAGGAGTTTTCTGCATATTATTTTATTTTTGAAACATTCACGCAGCGCCGGAAGTTTACAGTTTCTTTGACAATCCTCCACACTGAAAAATCAAATGGCATTAAGTCATGGGACCTTGGTTGCCAGATAAAAGGCCCTCTGCGGCCCAGCCAGTGAAAACGCTGCACAAATTGCCTGCTGTCACTTCAAGGTCCAGCTTTACTCGAATTTCTGTTGTTATGATGCAGATTGGTGCGTCAAATGCATTCCTGTAGACACTGAGCACTTTAAGAGTCAATAATTCGGCGCATAGATGAATAAAAGATTATTCCCTCACAGATTTGGCTGAAACTTTAAACACATCTATAAGTTGAGGCCTGCAGCACAACATAGTAAAATTTCGAAAATATTGCCCAGCGGAAGAACAAGTGGTGAGCAGTCAAAGTTGGACGTTGCACTGTGGGCCATCCTGACATGTACATGTACCTTAAAGTTTTATTTCTTTTGCGTGCCTGTCGCTGTCGCATAGGTATTGGGACTGAGCGTGGTAGCCTCTCTCAATTAATTTCCCCAGCATCATACAGCTGTAGGTTGCGTGCGCCACAGTCGCGTGTCGGACTCGGTCAAAATTTCACACTGATCAGTTGAATCATTATCAGAATTCATAATGTTGTGCCTTCAACGGGCCTTCAGACCCTGCGCTTTTTGCAACCGAAGTATTGGTAGTTCGGTTTCTTCAGCTCGCAGTGCAGATGAGTGCGGTGTCCGTTGCAGCCTTTGAGACTGTCCAGACTGCGGCCGCCGTTGCTCTCGCAGGTCTGAAGAGTCGACTTTTGCTGCATTTTTTTTCTATGGGTGTATTGGTGCAGTAGCCGTGTGCCTGTACGCACCCTAGACTGGTAGACCTTTATCCATGATATACAAAGGGTGGGCCAGCCTCGACTGCACCTCTTTGTTCAAGTACCTATATCTCCAGGGTGGATGAACCGATTTTGATAAAATTTAAAACACGTGTAGCAGTCAATCTAACTTAGACTTCCACCGAGTTTCAGCTAGATCTATTTCGTTTTTAAAAAGATACGCACATAACAATTTGTATACGATAAAAATGCGTGTTTTAAAAAAAACTGGAGTGCTTTTTGAAACAAAACAATTTCTTGCGCGAGTATGTCGCAGCAGAAATTATCTTTGGAACAGCGCGTTTATATCGCAAAGCAATTCTACAAAACGGGCAATCAAGCTGAAGTTATTCGTCGATTCAAAGTTGAGTTCCCAACGACAAAAGCCCCATCACAGAACACTGTCTCAGCGACCGCAAAGCGCTTCCCGGAGACTGGCGCAGTTGCTAATCGCCCTCATCCGATGCCAAAGCCAGTCAGGACTGGATCAGCGGAAGAACGCGTTTTGCGTGCGATTGAGAAATCGCCAGAGCAGTCGACAAAAAGCCAGTCGCCAGAGAATGTACATTTTAACGTATACAAATTGTTTTGTGCGTATCTTTTTTACAACGTAATAGATCTAGCTAAAAGTAGGTGGAAGTCTAAGTTAGATTGACTGCTACATGTGTTTCAAATTTCATAAAAATAGGTTCATCCACCCCGGAGATATACTGGAACAAAGAGGCGCAGTCGAGGCTGGCCCACCCTGTACAACGCAACTCATAAGCTATTTCTTGCCACGAGGGAACTATTGCAAGGGGAAAGTCGAGCGTGAGCCACCCTGTAGTTGAACCTTCCCGCACCCAGGGCAGGGCAGTAGTGATTGACGGATGGGGTTCTACTCTTGGAGAGGGGTCACTATTCAAATAATCAATAAATGTCAGCTCACTAACTAGCGCTCGTACCGTCTGCCAGGCCTTGAGAATCGTCTCGGCGTCGCTAGTAGTGGGATTCTGCAAGTCGAACGCCGCGCCGCTGTAGTGCTGGGAGCCGACCGCGTGACTGCCGCCCGCCAGGCAGTTCACCTGCGACGCGTTGTGTCTACATTGGCGGATGCGGGGTGGGTGAAACTTGGAATTCGGCGAAAATCTACTGGGGAAAGGGGAAAAGAAAGGGGAAAGAGAAGAAACGTGCTTTTCTTCCGCATAAAAATGCTTGTAGGATGGTCGGAAATCGCAAAGATTTTCGGCTGCGGCGCCGATTTT
>JASAMY010000341.1:0-101658 GCA_030248085.1 Paralinhomoeus sp. GSCO2_6 | reverse complement strand
CGTACAGGTCACCAGTAGCGTAGCCAGGATTTGGATTTGGGAGGGGCAAGACAGTTGCTTGTGTCTAACCGGGAATTTTCGTAAGGGTACCCCCTTTGGAAAACATCGGGTCTCTGAAAATTTTGGGAGGGGCAAGCGCCCCCCTGCCCCCCCCCTGGCTACGCCACTGCCAGTCACAGAAAATGTCAGGGTTGCATAAATGGAAAATTTCTATTAAAATTTCTTTTTAATTGACTCAAGACTAGGAGCGATCATGGTGCCAAATACCTTTACTATGAGTTCCTAATACTGTCCCCCCCCCCACACTGGCGGATCCAGGGGTGGAGCACCCGAAATCGGAGATCAAGGGGGAAAAGGGGGGAAGGTATAGCGGTGGGAAAAGAAACGTGCCTAGCGGACCTAGTTTTCAGCAAAAAAATTGCGTGTTGGTGGTCGAAAACAGCAAAATTTTCGCCTGCGGCGCCGTTTGTAGTCGCTAAACGTCAGAAATGAACCGATTGGAGGCCCAAACCACTGCCAAAGTGTCCCAACATCCAAAAAGTTCAACAGTGTCCCTTCTACAAAATGTTTTTCTGGATCCGCCAGTGGTCCCCCCCCCCAGTTACAGGTATTCCCCACCCCAGTTACAGGTATGCCCCCCACCCAGTTGCAGGTATAGCCATACAAACAATAGAAGCTCCACCTCGGTAGTGTCGGCGACGAGAGGGAGTGGAGGAGGGGCGACGCGGAGTCGACGGAGTCGGTGTCGCGCAGCCGTGGCGTCGAGGCGGCCGGGCAGGCGCCTTGGGGCGCGCCGCTCAGCAACGAGCGCTCAACAACTCCAGCAAGGCTAAGCAGCCTAAATCTACAGCCTAAGCAAGGCTACGTTAAAAACCGTCGACGACCGTAACAATTGGCGACAGTATGCAAGAAATTTGCATTTTGTAAAATCGTTACTTAGTTTTGAAATTCTTTGCAAGCAACAGTAGAATTGAGCTACTACTGTAGAGCAAGCTGTGTCCACAGCTTTGTTATGGTATATTGCAATACTGGCCTGGTCAATTCATAGTTTTGTTGAGATGCCGCACGTTTGCGCTGAAAACCGTTTAAGAAGTTGCTTCGTTATAGCCTACCGCGGCTCAGCGGCTACATTTTGGAGCGCCTTGGGCAGGATTCGTACGGTGGCGCGCTGTCCCCGTGGAGGGAGGCAGGAGGAACGCCGACCCCGTCAAATGGAGGGAGGAGGACAAGAGGCTTTTGAGCTGCTGAAATCGAAACAAGCCCAGTCAGTCGCGCTGAACCAGATTCAAGACCCAACTGGCGAAGGCGACGTTCACTTTGGAATCCACACCGATGCCAGCGGCCATGGTCTAGGAGCTGTACTCTACCAAAGCTACACAATCAGCTACAGCCACTCTACATGCAGTCGAAGAAGCTCAGCCGAGCAGAGTGCAACCTGCCACGTCATGGAGAAAGAAGGTCTCGGCCAACTACAAGGAATCCTGCGAGTCGCTGCCCAGCGGAGACGGATTGCGGCAGCGCCACTCCAACTGTCATCTGGGTTTCCCCCCAGATATTTGACGGCTGACCGTTTGTGCACAGCCCACAACTGCCCTTTCTCAGAAAAGGTGTGCGCTCGCATATTGAAAAAAGTCGGGGATTATCGTGCGATGCTCGTACTGTCACAACTCACTCACTCACTGTAGAACCCAACCGGTACTAGGTGCCAGTGGCGTATCCAGGGGATGGCAGTTGGGGCAATTGCCCTCCCCAGATGTCCAGACTGCCCTCCCCCGATTTCTCAGTTGTCTTGACCTACATGTACAGATCTTAGTTTCTGCAGATTTTTTTGTCGATCTCCTTACGGTTTGCATTCTCAAAATGCGAAACATTTTGCCTGAGGCGCTGTTGACATCTTGCCACACACGTAACAAGCTTGATTTGCAAACCTGCTGGGACGCTGAGCGCCCCATAGGGAAGGGCAGGCGGGTGTGTTGAGAGGCTTTCCACCTATCTAAGCTGGTCGGCGGGCATCGGGTGTAACTGGGCATGGAGTAAACACAGGTCAGCCTGCAGCTATTGTGTGACACAACCTGCACTGACTGCACTGAGCTTTCCAACCATGTTGAATCTGTTCCCCATGCTCCCGAGGTGATTTTGTGGCCGTTGAGGAGCATTTATTGCACAAATATTAAATGTTCGCCTGCGGCACTGGTTTACGCGCCAATGAACCGTTTTCGGAGTCCCAGAAGCGCGTACATGGCCAACAATTCGACCAATTTTACGTGGGGTGCTGTGCTTTCAAGTTCTCAAATTAAGGAGTGTTGCTGTCTGCCGACGGGAGGACACCTTAGAAAAACACCATTTTCTTTGCCTCCCTCAGATGGGTTCTTGCCCCTCCCAGATTCCAATCCTGGATACGCCCCTGCTAGGTGCTCCATAGGCATTCATATGCCTGGGAGTTGGATATTGTAGAATTGTTGAGCCGACAGTGTTTGACACCGCGCTGGGCCCACTCCGCGTGTTCGAGTGGCAACTGTCCGGTCTGGTGGCCTGCACCCTCTTGGTGGTGCTGTGCCTCGGCTGGCTCGCCGGTCAGATGGGGTCGAGAAACCTGCTCCACGTGGTGCTCATGTCCTACTTGGTCGTGCTGCTGCTCGGTCTCTACCAGGGCCGACTGCTCACCGGTCGGCTATTTGTGCCCCACGTCGCCTCCGTCCACTCACTGGAGGAGTTGGGCAAGCAAATCGGCACTGGGCAGCTGACGATGGTGGACACGAGTCTGGAGAACTCCTTCTACCAGAAGGTCTTCGACCCGAACCGCTCCCTGTTCAAGTTGGTGTAGCCAGCAGTGGAAGGTCGTTGCGTAGAGCGAGCACATTGTTGTCTCAATGCAGGCCATTGAGACTGGCATTTGAGAAGAATCCGCCGCAACTCCTGCAGTCTGCGGGCGTGGACGCGGTCGTGCTAGACCTTCTGCAGAACGCCAATCACGTGTACCTCGCTCAGAGCTACGACATCATGCCCGCTCTCGAAAAGCTGGAGCGCGTGTGCGAGCTCGAAACGCTGCCGATTCCACTGCCACGAATGTTCGGCACCGCCGGCTATCCCACAAGACCGAACTGGACAGTGCGATGGTGTCGCTGAGAGAGCTTGCCGATCTGGTTCGGAGAGATATATACATTCACATCTCGTTTGGATGCAGCGCGTTAAATGTGTGCACTCCAGGAAATGCGCAAGGCGCAGCATCAGTGGAGCTGCGCGGCCGCCTCCTCCGACAGTGGCCAGCCGAAGTTCAAGCGTCTCGATGTCGTCAGAGTCGCTGGGATCTTTCTCGTCTGGTCCGTGGGCTGCTGCGGCGCGGCGCTGGTCTTGGTGGTGGAACGTTGGCTCTCGCCTTGCTTCGGATGGAACCGGCTCACTGAAGGTCAGTCAACCAGCCAGAGGACGCTGGTCGAGTTCCAGGTGGTCCTCTCGGCGCACTACCAACCGAAGCGGTTCGTCCTTCTCAAGCGCTGCGACTTCTACCGACCCGTGCAGCGCGCGGGCGAGTCGGCCGCGAGCTACGTGGCCGAGGTGCAGCAGCTCGCTCTCAATTGCGACTTCGGCTCCATGTTCGACGAGCTGCTGCGCGACCGCATCATCAGCGGCCTCAAGCAGAAGGCGCTGCAGCAGCGAGTGCTCATGGACGCGCGGGCCCTGACTCTAGAGGGGACCATGGCCATTGTAAAGGGCCGAAACTGAAGCCGGCGGTAGCTATGATTGTGCAGTGCAGCACCAATCTGCAGTTGACAGATACGTGGTGTGGCTTCTGAACTGCACAAGCAGAGCGGTTCGTAATCGTATGGTCTGACCACTTGCTTTGAACTGCACAAGCAGAGCTGTTCATAATCGTATCGTCTGACCACTCACTGTATATTACCTGTTAATACGTCATGATCGTCCCAATCTCCACTGATACTACACATTCGGTCTAGTGTAATTATAACTAGTTGTTGCGATTGCTTACTTTGTCAGCCTGGCTGTGCGTGATTTGTGGAATAGGAGGCGTGCGAGTGTGGTGTAGTGGTTAGCATCCAGGACCGGAATCCCTGAGACCTGGGTTCGAATCCTAGCACTGTAATCGCCTTTTTTCCACAACTCTTCATTTGTCATAATTGCATTTCAGAAGTAATAAGTCGGCAACGGTCGCACGCCTTACGATTGATTCAATGCGTAAGCTGTTGAATGTAGTGTGGATCAGACAACAACAGGCAACAAATGAGAGCAACATGGTAAGGAAATTGCGAACATAAAATTGCCAACAGCAGTGGACAACGGTATCCTATGCCAACTAGGTGGGTTGGTTTCTGTTGGTTGTGTGTTTTTGGTGGGGGGGTGTTTTTTGGTTTTTTTGTTGCGCGTTCAGCACGTCTCGAACGACCCAAGGCCAACGGTTAAGTAAAGAGTGGAAGTGCCTAGATTTTCTTATCACAGGCGCACTCTAATCGTGCTCGCGGTTTCTCTACGTGCTGTGGGCTGCGTCGCTTAAGCACTCGCTTAGCATCTGCCGACCCCGGTCGGGCCATATCCCGCCGAAGTGTTGCCAGTGGGTGGTGGGCGATGGGCTGGCCCCGGCTCGAGTGGCTTCCGTACGGGCTCTACGTGCTGCGACACACGAACATCGAGCGCGTGGCCTTTGTCTGGCTCGTCGCCTACAGCCCCATCCTCATCTTCAACCCGCAGGTGATCCAGGACCGCGTCGAGGACGTCTACCGCGCCGACGTCAGCAACGTCTCCTTCGACGAACGCGACGTCTTCCTCGGCAAGACGCTCGCCGGCGTCTCCCAGGTCAAGAGCCTCATCAAGCACCCCGTCGAGCTACTCCTGCCGCCCATGGCGGGTACTGTGCTGACGACACGCTCCCACATTCTACCCTTCACCAAAAAAATAATAATCCTCGACACAGGCTCCTATTCGGACGAGATCGGCCGGAAGCCGTTCATCCTTATGGGCGTGGCCTTCTCGTGTCTGTGGATTGCGGGAGGGCAGCTGATCGCGACGTCGCAGCCGATCGGCCGCTCCCTCCGCCTCTGGCCCGTCTACGTGAACGCCGTCTTCTCGGCCGTCATCTCGGCGAGCGTGCCCACCATGCAGGCCTACATCAGCGACACGGCCGTCGGGCACAAGGAGATCTTCTTCCCCAAATACGTCCTCTTCGGTACTGCCTGCCTGCACTTCCTCTGCACATGGCTTTCTTGAACTACTGCACCACAGTGCCCACGTACCTGTATTATCCCAGGTGTCCTGACGTCGGCAGGAGGCGTGGTCGGCTACTTTCTCAGCGGCCACGTGTTGCCGCTCATGGGCAAGTGGACGGTTCCTATGTCCTACCTTATCTGCAACGCCTGCTTCGTCTGCCTCTTCATGCTCACGACCCTGCTACTGAAGAACGTGCTTCCACAACACAAGCAGTTGGCACCTATATATAGCACCGACTTCATAAGATTGCGGTCCGTCTGCATCCGTCCTTGTTTTTGAGGAAGGCGCGGGCGCCACCGTCGCGCCGGGAGACGCGCGCGCAGTCGGTGGTGGTGCAGGGCGGCCAGAAGGTGGCGGGCGCGGCGCGCAGGCTCGCCAGCCACGCGACGGCCGGCGTGCGCGCCGTGTTCCGGCCGCGAGCCCGCTGGAGGCGCGCCATCCTCCTCATGGCCATCCTTCAGCGAGTCGTCGAACTCACTTCGTCCCACAGCGAAGAAGGTACGCACTGAGCCGCACGCCCCCCCGCCCCAGAAAAGGCGCAAACACCACTGTGTAGGTTTCATCGACAACTACACGCTGCGCAAGCCCTTCAACTGGAAGGTCAGGGACAGAGCCGACTATCGAACGACGCTCAACATCGCCTGTCAGTCGCTTGTCTGTATCGTACACTATAGTAGCTATCAGTGTGTCAAGTGTCAACGTCAACTCATAGAATGTGCATACGGTAAGGATACGATGGCCGGTTCATGATACAGTATGATGATTTATGCAAATCTTGGGAACTATTTTTGTTTGCTTTGCAGTTTTGTTTTGCAGTTTATGTGCCCAGGTGCATAATGTACACAGTGTTTACACTCGTGTAAATGATACTGTATTTTTACCGTGTACCATTTTCCATTAACTGCCTCTACACAACCGCTTTTACATGTATGTAATAGGGACCTTTGGCGAGTTGTTCGGAGCGATTCTCTTCCGAAAAGTCTTCAACTTCCGCTACACTACGGTAGTGATGTTCGGCTGCTTCGGCGCCGTCGGCTCCTCCCTCGTGATGGCGCTGGCTACAGAGACATGGCACGTGCGTGACGACGGCCTCTTTTTCATTTCGACCGACTCTTCTGTGGCTATCGCCTCTCAGGTCTATTTGAAAGTGCTCTTCGACCTGCCAACCAACGTGGGCGGGGCCGCTCTCAAGATCATCACTGAGATAGTCGAACCGGACGAGGTTGGTGAATCCGCGTCTTCTCCTGGACGCCAGACGAGAGTGGGGCGCGCGTTGAGGTGGGCAAGATCTTCGCGACGATCACGGTGGTGATCACGTTCAGCGGCCTACTGCAGAACCTGGTGCTGAACGAGGTCTACAAGCAGACCATCGACTTCTTCCCGCCCGCCGCCTGGTACCACTGTGTTTTTTTTTGGACGGACAAAAGACAGTTTCTCTCGAGCAATTATCAGCGGTGCTGTGATACACACGCGAGTGGTCGGAATGCGTGCTATGAGTAGAGTCACTTCACTTCAGTCCGGTGTCTATGCGTGTCCCAGAGCGTTTATCTTCCGACAGGTACGTGCTCGTCGGCATGACCTCGGTCGTCGCCGTCATGTGGCTCTTTGCCCACTTTCTCTACGTGGCTGAGGAGCCACACATACTTGCCGAGAAGGAGAGGCGCAAGGCGCTCGACGCCAAGAGGCGCCACTCCACCCTGCATTAAGTGACAATTGCGCTAGTGGGGCAGACTTACTTACGTTCTCTGCGTGCGTGCCTCCTACAAGGCGTCACAAACGCTGGCTTTACTCTCTGCGTTCCGTGTAGTGTGTAGGGAGACGTGTAGCGCGTGTAGTGCGCCGATCGGGTAGAACGTGTCCAGCGGAAACATGATTTGGTATACTGTACCCGCAAGAGAGCCGGTTTCCACCGACTCAGCATTGAACGCAGCGAAATCGCAACAAACGGTCTATCGTTGAAACGATCATCGATTCGGCGCGTGTTTGAAAAGTGAAGAGTACTGTATGTGTCGACTTGAATGCGAACAATCCGTACAGTGTTGATCGCACAAAATCGGCGATTCAGCAGCGCAACCAAAGACTGACAACCATGGACACCGCTGCAGAGCAGAAGTCGTTGCTGTTCGCTGGCATCGAAGGGTCGGTTGACATGTTTGGATTCGCTTCTCTTTCTCTGTCCTTTGATTCTGTGTCCTTTGATTCTGTGTCCTTTGAGGGGCGGGACAAAGTCTCTGCTGATGCTCGTCGACGATTCCGGCGCGGTGCTGGCCGAGCACGCGTTTCCTCCCACCAACTATCACCTAGTCGGTCGCGACGCCTTCGTCAGCAATGTGGCCGAGGCGGTGCAGAGCGCGCTCAAGTCGGCAGGCATGCCGGAGACGACCACCCTGGACGCCTTGGTTGGTTCACCCACGGTGGTGGCGGTCAGAGAAACGTTGGGAGCGGAGCGAACTAAGCGCTTCCGGGCTTCGCCATGTCGGGCGCGGAGGACGAGCGCGACAACGCGAAGGTCTTGGACCTGCTGAGGTGTCTTTTCTTCTTCTCGATTATCGGCTCTGGAAAAATCCTTCCGCCAGCTTTCTAGGTCCAAGCGTCCCGAACTGGCTCGCGCCCTTCACATGGTGTCGGACAGCGTGGGCGTCGTGGCGACCTGCTTCCCAAAGGGTGCGTGCATGGGTGGGCTCTGGCCATCGTCGGGGCAGTGGAACAAGCGCTGCGATTGCGATGTCTGTCGTCGTCGTCGTCTAGGCGGCGTCGTGCTGGTGTCGGGCACCGGCTCCGCCTGCCGTCTCCTCAACTCCGACGGCGCCGTCCACTGCTGCGGCGGATGGGGCCACATTGTAGGCGATCAGGGTGGAGGTTCGTGCCCCTGTGCCCTGCCCTGCGGCCAGTCTCCTCCCCCCCCCCTTCCGAGGGCCCGGGGCTGCACCTTCCCTGGGTCCCTCCACTCCCCGTCCGCGTGGTTGTGGTGGTGCGGTTGCTCGTCGTAGTCGCAGACGAGTCGGCCTGCCCATAGGTGTAACTGGGTAGGGTGTAGGTAGGTAGGGGTCACGTGGGGTGGGGGGGGGTGGGGGTGGTTGTTTTTTGTGTTTTTTTTGTTGTTGGGTGTTTTTGTTTTTTTTTTTTTTTGTTTTGTGTTTTTTTTTTTTTGTGCTGGGGTTGGGTTGGCCCCCAGCTTCGGTCGGGGGGGGTTGGTGTTTTGTTTTTTTTTGGGTGTGGGTGGTTTTGTTTTTTTGGTGGTTTTTTTTTTTTTTTTTTGTTTTGGGAATCCTGCACGTACAACGACCCCCTAAAACGCTGGGACAGTGGCCGCACAAGGACCCCTACGGGGCATTTTCTGGACCTATAAAGGACCGTAAGTTGAAGGACCCCCACGAGCGCCCCGGCCCGCACCCTCAAAACGCAGGCCCGGCCCGGCCCGGCCCGCAAAACGGGCGGTTTAGTCAATCGGGGCCGGGCCCGGGCGGGGCGGGGCGGGGCGGGCCGGCGTCTAGGTAGGGGTCCTCGTCTCTGCCGAAAAGTAGGACCACCCCCTCCCAGCTTTAGTCAATCCAGCACTGACTGCAGGTTACCCCTATGGCTGAATTGTGTTTCTCATACTTCCCAAGGTGTTTTTCAGGCGTGTGAGCAGCATTTATTGTCCAAATATCAAAAATTTCGCCTGCGGCGCTGTATTTTACGCGCCCACCGACCATTTTAGAATCACTGAAGCGCGTTTTTGGCCAAAAATTCACAAATTTTTGCCTGCGGTGCTGTGTTTTCAGCATACACGAAGCATTTTCTAGGTCATTATTGAGGCTGGAAAAAGAGAAATTGTATCAAATTTGGCCGTGCAGGTCACCCCCATCGACTTTTGAAAAATCCGAGATTCACCCCCTCCAGCTTCGATGGCCAGTTACACCTCTGGGCCTGGGGCGCCCGCCCTCCCTCTCGGGGGGACGGGGTGGGGGGGGGGGAGCAGACAGACGGAAGACTACTGGTTGGCCTTGCCGTGCAGCGTTCTGGGTGGCGATGGAGGCGGTGAAGGCGGTGTTCGACGACCGCGACCGCCTCCGGCCGTCCGCGCACGACGTGGGCCGCGTCGAGCGACTGATTCGCGAGTTCTTCAAGGTCGAGAGCAACACCCAACTGCTCGACCTCTTCTACGGACGCTTCGTCAAGTCCCAAGTCGCGCAGCTCTGTCGCGCTCTCGCCGACTGTACACGACTGCGCAGACACAGTCAGTCAGTGGCAATGGCGATGTCGCGCGCCGACGCTTGCAGGCGCGCGCGACGAGCGCGAGCCTCTCTGTCGAGAAATTTTCTTCGAGGCGGGTCGCTGGCTCGGCCGACACGTCGGCGCCGTCTGTCGGCACGCCTCCCAGGTGTGCGCAGGACTGTCTCTGACGTGACACACCGACGCGCTCGGCGTCCTGTAGGAGCTGCTCGCGTCTCCAGGAGGCGTGCCAGTCGCCGCCGTCGGCTCGCTCTGGAACAGCTTTGACCTGCTCAAGGAGGGTGCGTCGCTCTTTTGTGTCGGCGAGGCTCCGCTGGATTCCGGGCCCCTTGCAGGCTTCCTCTCGGGCCTCGAGGGCGTTCCCGGCGTGCGTCTCTACCGACTGAAGCGGTCCGCGGCGCTGGGAGCCGCCTGCCTTGCGGCCAAGGCCGTCGACTTCGAGCTGCCGCTGCGCTTCGCCGACAACATCGAGCTGTTCTTCCAAGCCGACCTCGCCAGCCGCTCGGCCGACACTGGGCCGTCACACGAAACGGATGCGGCGGCAGATCGGCTGACGGCCCGAGCAGACTGATACCATGCAGCAACCTTGAGAAATAATACAATACGAAGGCAGCGAATATCACCGATCAACTTTCCGCAAATACATTGCTACACCTGCCTGCCTACTAACTAACATTTACGTTTTCGTGTTGACGCCTATTACATTTCGTTATGTGAGGGACTGTCGAGCAATCTCACATATTCTGCATTCCGTAACATAACTTCCGTTGTCTTTTTACCTATGATGCATGTCATGTTATGATACTTTACGTGTTGTGAGTGCTATGCTAGTGATACATGATACATTTTCGACTTTCGCTGACATGGTCACAGATTCACTCTCGTCAGTCAGTCAGTCAGTTCAGTTCAGTCAGCACCAAGCATAGGGATTAGCGATATTTTACGAATTGTGTACGTGTCTCTTTCCGTTCGTGCCTGCGAAGCCGGTAGTGTGAAGCTCTCACAAGCCGCGTATGCTTTCGACGGTGCATAGTCGTCCGTACACTAGTACAATAGTCATGACTGTGCAAGCAGACGTCAATCAGAGGTTGATTCGAAGCTTCGCTGTCGCCGTCTTGAGTGGTACAGAGGCAGGGTTTTTATATCGCTCAGGCGATAGTTGCCTTTGTGGAGAAGAGCTGCGTGCCGTGTTACGATCTTGCGTTTTGCTTACATTGACTTACGCGACGAGAACCGGGGTGGGGTGGGTGTGTACGTATGTCCCGTTGTGGAAAATCTGCGGGTAGAACGCCTCGGATGTCGGGTGTATCGCAGATACATATGGCGCTCACGCGAGTGCCAAGTGGTCGAGAAGAGCCCAAGCGGCCCGAATTCCACTCTTGAGGCCAACGCCCATTAGTGCCGGCCGGCGGTCGCGAATGCACGCATTAGCCGCTTCTTCTCACTGCTTGGAAACGGAGACGACGCCGTCGCTCTTCAACCCCGTCCCTTCTCTTCTCGTAGTCTAGCTGTTGGCGTCTTTTTGTAACTCTCAGCGATGTTGTACAGTGGAGGATCCATGTCGTTGCTGTTGCGGGTCTGCATCGTAAGCTCTGCTCGTGCGAGTACGATGTTGAGTTGCGGGCAAGCGGCGCTTGCGTAGGTCGAGTGGCTGCTGACGAGCGCTTGGGCGGTGCCGCCCAAGACGCCTGTCTACGACGGCTGCGGCTCGACGACGCAGTGCCTCTTCTACCCCGAGAAGTGCGACCCCGTCGCCAACGAGTGCGCCGTCGGCCTCGTGCGTCCCTCGCTCGTCTGGCGTCGACGCCCGACCGCTCCAAGCAGTGTCGCGCCAACCCCGCAGATGTACAAGCCGGCTCTGAAGCCGGGCAGCGTGGACGTGATCCTGCAGGCGAAACGGATCGTCGGCGAGAACATGTGGGTGGCGCTGGGACTGTCCAAGGGCGACATGAACATGGTTGGCACGGCGAGCGACGCTGAGTGTGGCTGTCGAACGCGAAGCTGCGTATGGAGCGCAGGGCGACGACTACGTGATCGAGTGCGTGGGCGAGATGCCGACCGAGTCGTTCGTCTCGCGCAACCTCGTCGAGGACGGCCGCCGCGTCAGCAAACGCTACGACATGAACGAGCAGCGCCACGTACGCGAGAAGGCTCGCGTTCTTTTCGATCGTCGTCAGCGCACACGCTCTCTGCAGTTCCGCCGACTCGTGTTCATGAAGGAGGCGGGCTTTATCCATGACAAATTCGTCTGCCACTACGAGCTGGCTCGCGACTGGACGGAGGCGGCCGAGCCGCTCAAGTTGCCGTTCGACTCGCTCGACGAAGAGTTCTACCTCCTGCTCGCCGCCGGACCGGCCGACCGATTCAGTGCGCGCGTGTCGGCGCCGTGTCTCGATTCGGAAGGAACGGGGCGGGGTTTGCCTGCAGAGAACAAGTTGCCGCACTCGATGAACCGAACCAGCGACCTCTACCCCGTGTCCGGCATCGGCGCTGTCCGTCTGGGCCACTACGCCGGCACGCCCAAGCCAACGACGACGGTGGCGCCGACGACCACCACCCTCGACTTTCTCGGTGCCCGGCATCCGCTTTTTTTTTGCTCGTATCATTTCCCATGCCCGCTTGCAGGCCTAACCGTGGAGGAGCGCGAGCGAAGAATGAAGGAGGCGGACGAGGCGAAGGCGAGACGCACCGAGGAGATCAAGCGCAAGCTCAAGGAGTACCACGAGCGGAACGGTTCGGCGACCGCGAGACGCCCGCTGCTCATGCTCTGAATTGCCGACCGACTTGCAGAATTCTAGGCTCGACGGCCTCGTCGGCAGCCGTGTGTTTCTCCTTCGTCGCCGTCCTCCTCCTGAGTGTGCCTCAACTCTACTAGACTTTGCCGAATCCGCGATTCCGCGACCGTACTCTCTCGTACTCCCCTCGTCGTCGTGCGTCCACAGCGCGGAGTCTCGAGTGTTGCCAGTTGGTCCGCATCGCCTTCCCACCCCCCGTCCGCCCGGGCGCGCCAGGCAGTAGCTCTTTCGCATCAAATGGCCGCCGAATCTGCTTCGCTTAACTGTCCGTCCAAAATTGGCGCATTTGCACGCCACGCGGCCGACGCTCGCTCGCTCGCTCGCTCCCACAGTCCAAAAAGTCGGTCGAAACAAGATGTGCCGCTGCCGCATCGCGCTTTTACAATCGGTCTTTGCGAGTCCAGTCGGCGGGGGCAAAAAGCGACGGAGAGTGCCCCACAAATGGGTGTCGTATCGCGTTCGGCCGCCTTTCTTTCGGTTACGCAAACTCGGCGCGGTCCGCCACTAAAGGGCGCACCTGCGTCGTTGGCTATCGCTTCCACAGAGAGAGACCGCGCTTGTTATGGCCGATCATTATACCAGGGGCGAACATCTGCCCTGCGGCGGCGCACTTTTTGAGAAGAGAGGCACTTGGCGCCTCTCCTTGGGCCCTCGTCGTTTGTTGTTGTACGCAGGCCGAGCCAGACTTGCTGGCGGCGCCCGCGGCAGTTCCCTTTGACCGCCGGCTGTCGTTAATCAGCAGGCGCTCCAACAGGTTCCTCGGCGCCCATCCTCCACTCGCTCGCCGACGAGCAGGGCGGGCCGTGTCGGCGCGAGAGGTCAATTTGTCACTGAGGCGCCGCAGGCGCCGCCTAATGCTCCTCGCCGCGCGCTGAAACGCCCCGCTCGCGACAACTGTTCCTCGGGCGGCCGGCCGCGCAACACCGCACCGGCCGACGCCGCGCGGGCTCCGTTTAACTCGCAATTATCGCCTCGCCAAGCATAATACCATAGCATAATACACCACAGTGGTGGCAAGCGCGTCGGTTACGGTACCTCAAAGACGGAGTCGCGAAGCCAACGAATGGCTTGACGGTCGGTTTGACGCGCGGGCGGGCGGCCTTGCGCAACGCCGCTAATTAACGGAGGCGCCCGACCGAGTGATATTTATTGCCTTTTATTGGGGCTCGGCGAGTCAGAGGCGCCGGCGAGCCGCGCGCAAATTGGGTAACAAAGGCCCTAATGAAATGGGCCACCTGAACTGTGCACGAGCTAGCGGCGTGCAAAACAGAGACATCTGCCCAGAAAGGCTAAATGAGAAATTGGCACGTGCGCTTGGCGTTCGCGTCGGAGCGTGCGATCGACAGTGCTTCTGCGCGCGTACGGCTACAAGTTCGACGGCCGCTCATTGGCTGTCCGGGCGCCACAGGGGGGGGGGGGAGGGGGAGGCTGGAGCTATGAGGCTCGGTGGCGCTGTAATCGTGCCGGTTAGTCGTGGCTGTTGGCTGTAATTGCCGGATAAAGGCCGGCCGCCCGACGCTAATTAGATTGGCGCCGTTCCCCGAGGCGGGCGCGCGCCCGGCAAATCGGCGGCCGTCCGCCCGGGACGCTGCCTGCCCATTACCGAGCGAAGCGGTTCCAATTTGGCGCCCAACGACGACACAATACGGTACATACACGGACGGCTCACTCACTCGAGGCGCAGACGCACGCGCGGACGGAACGGACAGACAGACAGACAGACGACGACGCAGGGACCGGTGGCTGCCGCGTGACTATGACGGATCGGCGGGCGGGAGGGTGCACGACCAGCATGGCACACGAAACGACGCGTAAGTTACGGTGCATTCGGCAAGCGCCTCCAAAACCGCAAAATAGATCTCTGAGCTTCGCCGAATGCACGCGCGGTCTGCCTCGCGCGAGCTTACACGAGTTGTACTCAGTCGTAGCCGGCGGTGGAGACGTAGCAGCGGTCGAAGCGCGGAGGCGGAGGCGGAGGCGGCGGCGGCGCATGGTGGTGATGTCTCGCTGCTGCCGCTGCGGCTACGGACGAGGAGGAGCTGACGACGGCGGCGTGGTGGAGGTGGAGCAGGTGGGCGGCGGTGACGGGCGCGAACAGTGCGGGCGCGAGGCCGGCCAGGCCCGAGTAGAGGCCGGGCACCGCGCCCAGGCCGGCGGCCATCTCGGCGCCTGTGGGCGCGTTCGCGTCCATGCCCGGGTTCTGTTTCTTCCACTTGGTCCGGCGGTTCTGGAACCAGATCTTCACCTGGGTCTCGGAGAGGTTCAGCGACAGCGCCAGGTTCAGTCGCTCGCAGACGGACAGATAGCGGGTCGTCTTGAACTTGTTCTCGAGCGACACCAGCTGCTCGTACGTGAACGCCGTCCGCGCCCGACGCGGCTTCAGCGGTGCCGCCGTCGCCGCTGCCGATGTCGCCGCAGCTGACGACGACGACGGCGACGGCGAGGACGACGACGGACAGCCTTCGCCCGTCGATCGACGCGAAGACGCCGAGCTCTTCTTCGACGAGCACTTTGACGAATCTGCAATGACGCCTAACCGTACGCGCTGTAGTATAGTCTGCGAAGCGTGTAGTGCTTCCGCACGGCAATGGACCTGTTTCAGCAACCACATGATCATAACCAGCTCTTCCTACTTTGTAAGCGCAATTTGAGACGCACCTTTTTGAGTGTTGCCCTCCTACAGGCTGCAGTGTACACACTTACAAACTGCTTCGGGCTCCGAGGGGCACATACAGGTACCTTTTTTGCTGTTCGTCGCCACGATTTTGCCGCCGCTTCCATCCGACTTGTGGGGTAGAGCAAGTTTGTCCGCGGGACCGCTCTCGGTCAGATCGAGGATCTGCGCGACCGAGAAGGCGAGATGCGCTCGTCGGCGCTTGTTGACCGCGCCCTCGTTGCTGTTGTCGACATCGTCGTAGGCGTCGCCATCGGCGAGATCAAAGGAGGGCGGCACCGCGGCTAATCGTTGTGCCGGCGCCGGCGCCAACATCTCCGTTACTCCAGTCGGACGCGCTGACGAAGACTGGCGCTGGGAACGCGCGACTGTCGATCGCAGGGCTTTATGAGGGCCTAATTGAGCGCTCTTTGACGACTTCGTCCGCCCGTTATCGAGTCGGCGGGGTCGGCGGAGTTGCAAGCGGGGCGCTAATCCCCTTATTGAGGCCGACGACAGCCGAGAGTCTAAAGAGCTCCCAGAATTAGGAGATGGTCGCGTCCGAGGTGCCTTTTACATTCCCCATAAAATCGGGTTCGAGTGGCCAATTTGTCGGAAGTGAGCCGCGGAGCCTGCTCATTGGTCGGCGTGCCAACGAGTGGGCGTGGCCTGCCCTGGAGAGGTGTCGGCGCCGGCGGCGCCAGTCCGTCTGCCGACAGCAGCGGTCCGACCGGCCGATTGCGGCTAGAAAGACGTCGAGGCAGCGCCTCCGCCGCCGCCGGGTCTGTTCGGCCTGGAGCAGCAGCAAATTAGGCGCTCATCCGTCGTCGTCGTCGCTGTCGGTAGCGTACGGTAGCGAGTGCGGCCGCCGGGCGCGAATGACGAGCGCCGGTCAGCTGTCGAGGGCCGACTTGCAAAGCGCCTTGTTTAGCAAGCTGGCGCCGTCACTCAGCGGACGCCCTAATTTTCCGAGAGAAAACGACCCATTTACACAGAAGTGCGGGGGGAGGAGGGTGTAGAGAAACGAAGGCGCCGGCCAGTTGCACGTCGATCGAAGGCCCGCGTAAAAAAGGCGCTCGCGACGACGCGCGCCCGCCGCATCAATCTCTGCTCTCTGAGTCACGCGCGCTTCCTAATTCCGCTGTCGACGACGGCCATTTCTGTAGCGCGCCGCGCGCTGGAACACGCGGATGTCATCCAGTAGCGCGTAGCTCGTCTGACTGCTCGTCTGGCTCTTCAAACGAATCACCAACTGAAACGAAACGCTAGGCGTTCTCATTGGGCATTTCGGTGTCGTCGCCAAAACGCCAAAACCTGAACGTAATTCTTGTTCGGCACAAGAATCGACTGGGCGACGACCGGTGTCTGATTGGTTCTGCGGGCGGCCACGCAACCTTCGAGCCTGCAATGGAGCGACAACTGACTGCGCTTTCTGCAAAGCGTCTACTACATCACATGTGCAAAACGCTCATGTACATATAATCGAGTGCAGTTTTCGTGAATACGCCTTTTGTGAATCGAAAAAAGACAGAGCAAACGACGACGAACGGGTTGGCTCCGACCGCCTTGTAGCAGACGTCGATGAACGGCAGCTGCCCGGGCCGCAGCAGGTGCTGCGGCGCGAGCCAGGCGTTGAAGGCGACGATGAGGCGCGCGTTGGGCGTCGTCTGCACCGGGTCGCTCTCAATAGTCACAGTCGAGCCGGACGGCGCGCCGGCGCCGAAAGGCACCACCAAGGGCACGTAGTCGGCTGGAAGACGAGGGTTGTCTCCATTCAGAACCCGTTGCGAGCCCCCAGAACCGTACAGGGCACGTAGTTGTTGCCGACGGCTCGCCGGAAGGAGGGGAAGTCGGGCTGGCCGCGCATGCGGAACGCCTGGCCGCTGTCGCCGATCGCGTTCCTCCAGCTGCAACGCCGCCCGTGCGTACGTCGCTTCCATTCGCGACACACAAACGGCTACCGGCACTGCCTGTCCCACGTGCCGCACGCGAGCCGCGAAGGCGTCGCCAGAAATCCGTTCGAGCCACCGATAAACTCGTCAATTTGCAAATTCCCGCCAATTTCGCCTAAAGTTATGACGTAGCATTATGCTATTCTCTCTTTGCAGCAGAGAGCACTGCTTCGCATCGCACAATCGACAAGCGGAGACGCATAAACGCGAATGTCGAATGGTCTCTGTGCTGTGCTGTTGTTGTTGAACACCAGGAAAATACAGGGCGAGCGGAGCAAACGACGAGAAAATCATAGTAGAAAATCTCCACCGATCATCAGTTGGCGCACGCGCTCCTGCATGGTGGCGGCGAGCGTCGTCGAGGGCGGAAGCAGCAGCAGCAGCAGCAGCGCGCCAGCGGATGCCAAGAGACACGGTCGCAGGGAGAGCAGCATCGTGCGGCGTACGCGAGCGACCTATTTCGAGGGCAGTCCGTTCGCGTCGTCAAGCGCTCTTCGACAGTCGGGCGGGCGCGACGCGTGCGGCTTCGACTCGCGGATGTTTGCGCTGCCAGCAGCTGCGGCGGTTGGCATTCATCAATTCACTTTCACTGCCGCTGACTCAGAGCCATCGCCTAGCGGCAGCAGCGGAGGCGCGGGTTCAGAGGGCGAGCAGGTTGTCAAGGTAGGCGATGTAGCAGATGGCCAGTCGGAGGATCTCGATCTTCGACAACTTCTTGTCGGGCGGCAGCGTCGGCAGGAAGCCGCGCAGCTCGCAGAACGCCGAGTTGAACGCCTCCACGCGCACCCTGCAATGGACCGCAGACGCTGCGCTTATATTCTCATACAGACACAGAAGCCGCAATACATGGCTGATGAAACACAGTGGGACCCATTGATTAGTGCGCCGACTTGTACAAATTGACCCCATTCTCGTTACGGTACTAACAAGCGACGCAATTGTTTTTCGTTTCTATACTTTTACGGGACCGTGTTGTTGACGAAGGGATTACTGTAGGCTTTATCGTAATCACATTCGTAACTTCGTGACACGAATTTGCATGCTGAAAAGTTCGTCATTTTGCTGGACGTTACTGTACTGTACTGAATAGCACGCGCATCTTAATTGAGATCTTGCACCGAGTGCCACCCACGGCTGTAATTGTAGGATGACCAAGTTTTCTCGCTATCGAAATTCACACACCGAATCCAATTCCAATCATAATAAAAGGACCAATTCTATCACGGACACGAAAGACAGTGGGGGTACACCTCTCTCTGCTGGCGTGCAGCGTACGGTACTTGGGCGTGGCGCGGCGACGCTTGCGCTTCTCTGCCTTGGTGAGGGCGCGCTCGAGAGCGACGTGGACGCCTCGCGGCGCTGCCTGCGCGTCGACGGTGGCGGTGAGCGGCGTCAGGCCGTCGGCGGGCTTCATTTCATGGTCACCGACCGACAGACAGCGCCTTCGGCATCCGATAGCGACTAGCGAGTGACGCCGCCACTCTGGGCTTCGGTCGCGCCCCGCCCACAGAAGCGGAGCGCGGGCGGGCGCGCATCTGTCGCCTTTAATTGCTCTATTGAAGTTTATAGCGCGAACGCGCCACGCATTGGGCGCGCAATCCAATTACTGGAACCAATAGCCGGCGTCTTGCCCGGCCAAACACTTTCGGGCGTTGCTGCGACAATCTCGGTCGGCAGTGTAGCCAAACACCGACCACCGCCGCCTTCACGACTGTCACCATTATTGCGAACATATTGGGAGACCGCTTGTTGAACAAAGCTTTCCAAATTGCAATGCATATCTAGCTGAACAACCCTTCAGCAGTGTGGTTGTCGTAGTAATACCGACACAACACGGATTTCGCGCCACAACGCAGGATCAACACGAGAGCGCATAAAAGTGTACAGCCGTAGCGCCACAGAGTGGGCAAGTTCGTCGCTAGAGAGTGATTGAATTGCATCGCCTGTTGCCCTCTGGCTGGAGAGTGGGCGCGCGCGCGCGCGCGTCACATGTTGACGACGAGCGCGTCGAGCTGCGGCCGCCGCTGCTCCGAGAGCCGGCGCGGCGAGTGCGACACCGGGCTTTCGTCCAGGTGGAACACCTCGAGCACAAACATGACGTCACACTCACTCGTCGCGCACACCAGCGGAGCAAGCGACGTGTACGTACGTACCAGCGGCTCGGCGACCACGTCCACTCTCAACTTCTCGAAGTCGCGGCTGAAGGAGAGCAAGTAGGAGCCGAAGAGGACGGCGAGCAGCCACTCGGCCGCCGCGCTCAGCACGTGGAACTTGAAGCTCTGTGCACGCGCACGCGTCGCGCACGCACACACACACGAACCACCGACGGACAGACAGACGCACTGGCTCAGAGGAGTACTTGCGCGTCCAGGGGTGGGGCACGCCCTCGCCCGGGTGGTCCCTCTGGAAGGTGCTGGAGGCGATCGTGCCGCAGGTCACCGCTCAAAATGCACAGCACTACTGTCAAGGAGTTCAGGAAATCATGGGTAAATGGTGGCAGCGCACCGGTGGCGAATGCGCCGACTTGTAGGAGCGTAATCACGGCCCGAATCCAGCAGATGCGCGCGCCCGTGAACAGCGGGAACATCCGGACCGTCACCGTCGTCTGCAGGAGCGCATAAACACAGCCGAAGCCAAAGGCGCACAGCGCTCCCGCCAGGTGGACGGGTCGCACCGCCGTCTCCTGCAAGCGTGTTATTACGGTGCGCTGCTGCTGCTGGCGACAAGAGAAACGTACCGACCTGGAAGTTGGCGACGAGCATCATACCGAGGCAAGACAGCGCGCCCACGAGCAGCGCCGCCCTGTTCGCCCAGTCCACCCAGCGGTCCGAGTTCAGAATTAGCGACTTGACGAGTCGGTAGCGAAGATAGACCACCACCAAGCCTGCAGCAGCTCGCGACGCGTCGGCATGAGATTGCGAGCATGAGATACATGCAATTGGGGAACCCCCGTCCGCCAGAACATATCCCAAGTTAACCAGTCTACTAATATAAATGCAAAAAGCGAGTGATACTTCTTTTTTTGATGTTCTTTCGTCCTTTTCAATGTTTTTAGCGCGAACGCTATTTGACCGTATTTTTGAGTGAAAACACTTACTAGACACCAGTTGATGACTCATTCGGCACTCTAGATATCTACATCAGGGTGTTACAACAGGCACGGTGTACTACACCAAAACGCACCCAGCACGGCGGCGACGTTGAGCATGAGGCCGAAGACGCAGCTCTCGGGCTGACGGGTGCCGGCGCCGCTGATGTAGGGCAGCATGGGGTCGACGTCGCTCTTGTAGACGGCGAGCACATAGGTGAAGGCCAGCGTCAACGTCAGCTGCAGGGCCAACAACACCGGCAGGTGGCCGGCGTTCAGGCCGCCCAACTGGCACATTTCCGACAAATTCCACCCGACCGACCACCACTGAACTGGCGTGAGACCAACTCTACGAAAAGAAACGCGCTCCAAAAAAATTTAAATGCATGACATCAAGCGAGGCGCACATTGTGAACAGTTCGTTCGACCGGAAAATGGGCGCTCGAGCGACGCTGAGGAGAGAAGAAAGACCGAGCGATTTGACGTCGACAAACAGAACAGGGCGGGCGCTCACCAGCAACCAGGGCGTACATATCACAAACAACCAGAAAAAGAACACAAACTCAAACGTCGCTTGGAAAACGAAAGTGAACGCTCATGTGGGGGGGGGGGGGGACCTCAACCATAGTCAAGGACGCTGCTGTTTTGTTGGCCAGCCGCGCGTTGTTAGAATGCCTATAGTAGCAGGGAGGGGGGACAATAGATAGAGGGGTCTGCTACTTGAGCAGGGAGCTGACGACGGCGCCGGCATTGAGGTTGCGCAGGTCGTTGTAGGTCTGGCCGGTGCCAACGAAGACGATGGGCTGGCCCGTGATGTACGTCATGGAGATGGCCGCGCCCACCTCAAAGTGTCACTCCATCGTCACTTGGTGTTGGCTGTGGTGCTCTGGCGTGCCCAGAATTTACACCCTTCCAACCTGTCCAACGCGATTAAAGGAAGTGAATTCTAGTGTTTTGGGTACTTCTTAGTGCTATCTGACCGGCATGCAGCGAAGCAACGCAAAACGTTTGGCGAACAATTGTTCTAGTCTCGACATATTCTCCCCCAACTTCTCCGAGACTCCGCTACCGCCCCAGTCGGGCAGACCGGTTTACAGGTACGGTGCTGTGGCGTGTCAAACGACCCGCCTTGTCGTCGATGGTGTCGAACTTGGTGAGTACGATGCCGTCAATGAGACGTCCCTGGTCCTTGGACGGCGCGTGGTCGGCCAGCGCTTGGTTGAACTTGACCAGCTGGTCCACCGCCTCGTTGCCCACGAGCGCCTCGCCCACGAACAGCACCAGGTCGGGGGCGTTGACGTTGATCAGCTTCGCCAGGGAGCGCATCAGCGGCTCGTTGTCCTGCATGCGGCCCGCAGTGTCCACCAGCACCACGTCATAGGACGTCTCCCGCGCTGCAAAGTAATGTGACCGAGGAAGGAGCTATTACTTGTATATCCTATTTCTCCCGTTCACAACGTCAGTAGCGGTTTATCATTGTGTATTGGAATGTCAGTTATTCATTGTTGGTTTGTCGTAGTCGGTATCGGATATATCACCACCCCTCCCCTAAGCGAGAGCTTAAGGGGAGAAGCGCTGCGGCGGCTGGCCTCGCTTCTTCCTCGGCGGGAGTAGTCGGCGAGGCGGCGCCTGCGCTTCGGCTTCTTCTGGACTGTAGGCGTTGTCGACGGTCGTCGTCTCTTCGATGAAGCGGCGTAGCTTTCGCGCGTTCCATATCTTGCCGTCGTCCAGCTCGTAGGTCCAGTTGCCAAGCACTTTGGTGACGATCCGAGGTAGGCCGTATGGTGGCGTTCCCTTCGCGTGCTGGGGCTTCTTGACCAACACCTTGGCGCCAACTCGATACGGTCCTCTGTTCTTCAGGTGGTCGGTGGGCGTCCTTGGAAGGCTGCTGGAGCTTGTCTCTGGCCGCTGGCTGTCTGGCGTCTTCGGCGCCTCCTCCCTCCTCAGCTGACGCGCCGTCGGCTGGAATCCCAGTCGAGCCTGTCGACCCAGGAATTTCTCTGAGGGGCTGGCTTCTGTTGCCGAAGTCGCGGTCGCTCTGTAGTTGGCCAGCAGTCTGCGCAAACCTTCGTCCCAGTCGACCCCTTCAGCAGTAAAAGTTTGCACTCCATTCTTGAGGTGTCTGTTGAAAACTTCGACTCGTCCGTTTTCCTGTGGGTTGTAATTCGCGGTGTTTTCGGCAGCGATGTTGCAACTCGACAGGAAATTCTTGAATTCGTCGCTGACGAATTGCGGTCCATTGTCCGACAGCAGTGTGTCGGGACAGCCGTATCTGCTGAATTGCTCTTTCAGCCAGCGAATGATGGTAGCCGAAGTTATCTTCTTTGTCGTCAGGACTTCCGGGAAACCGGAGAAGAGGTCGATGAGGCAGACCAGATTCTGCCCGTTGTAAAATGGTCCCGCAATGTCGATTGCGTAGGTCAGCCCTGGTCCTGCCGGTTTCTCTCTTCTCAGTTTTGGCATTCCGACAGGTGGTGTGGCTTTTCCGCCAATTTGACACGGCACACAATGTTTGACAAATTTCTCCGCGTCGGCGCTCATGCCCGGCCACCAGAAGCTTTCTCGCAGCTTACTCTTGAGTCGGACGATGCCGGGGTGTCCTTCGTGCGCTGTCAGCAGGACCTGTCTGCGCTGGGCCGTCGGCACGACGACTCGCTTGTTGTCGCGCAGCAGCAGATTCCCGTTGATGCCGAGGGCGCTCCGGAGCTGGTAGAACGGCCGTAGCTCCTTGTCCAGCTTGCCCTGTTTCGGCCAGTGTGTCGTCAGGTGTCGGCGCACGCGTTGGAGCAGATGGTCTTCAGTCGTGCTCGTCAAAAGCAGTTCCGTTTTCACAGCTGCAACGTGCTGCGGCGAGTTCACATTTGGCAGATTCGACACTTTGTGCTCCTTGGCCTTGTTGAGCAGACGGGACAGTGCGTCGGCGACTACATTCTCATCTCCTTTGACGTAGCAGGGCGTGTACTCGAACAGCTTCAGTCTGTCAAAGTAGCGACTGAACTTCGCGCCGCTCCTGCCGGTGCCGTGGCGGTTTAGAATGGTCGTCAGCGCCTGATGGTCTGTTCTCAAGGTGAAGTGGCGTCCCAGCAAATACTTTTCCCAGTGCTCGCAGGCCCAGACGCATCCCAGGGCTTCGCGCTCATTCGCTGCATATCTGCGTTCGGTGTCGCTGAGAGTCCGACTCGCAAAGGCGATCGGCACCTCACGCCCGTTCTGCAACTGGGACAAGTGGGCGCCAATGCCGACGTCCGAGGCGTCGGTTGTGACGAAAGTCCATGCCGTAGGGTCAAAGATGTAGTTCTTCAATCCGTCGGCAACAAGCTTCTTCAATGTGTCGAAGCTCAGCTGACACATCTGGTCCCACTCGAACTTGGCGTCCTTCTTGGTCATCTTCTGGAGTGGCTCAGCTAGCTCGGCGAAGTCTCCGATGAAGTCGCGGTAGTAGCTGACCAATCCTAGGAAGGACTTCAGATGCTTCTTCGATGTGGGCTCTGTGACTTGCGCAATGGCGTCCGTTTTCTTTTGACTCGGCAAGATGCCCTCACTGGAAATTACATGGCCCAGGAAAGCGACTTCATTGACGTTGATCCTGCATTTCGCCTTGTTCAGACGGAAGTCGCGCTTCTCCAGCTTGTCCAGCACCTTCTTCAGCCGGTCGTCGTGTTCGCTTTTGGTGCGGCCGAACACGAGGATGTCGTCGATGTAGTAGACGCACCCTTCACAGTCGGCGAGCGTCTCTGCGACTCTTCTTTGGAACGACGACGCAGCGTCTCTCAAACCCATGGGCATTTTCCTGTATTGGTAGAGCCCCAATGGAGTTATCGTCGTCGTCAGCTCTCTACTCCTCTCACTCAAGGGAATCGCGTAGTAAGCCTTTCTCAAGTCTAACTTGGAGAATTGCTTGGCTCCGCTGAGCTCGACGACTAGCTCCTTGATATTCGGCAGAGGATACCGGTCCGGCACCACATAGGCGTTCAGTGCCGACAAATCGGTGGTAATCCTCATGGAGCCGTCTTCCTTGGGCACTGAGACGAGCGGGTGGACCCACGACGAACGCTCGACTTTCTCCCAGACGCCGCTGTCTTCCATCTCCTTGATCGCCTTGTTCACCTGCTCCCGTCTAGCCAGAGGGACAGGTCGCAATTTCGCTGCGCTAGGCGTCGCGCTTGGAGGCAGCTGAATGATGTGGGTAGCGTCTGGCACAGTGCCAAGGTCGTCTCTGAGTAGCGCTGGGAAGTCTTCTAGCTTCGTACTGCCTTCCTGTCGCACTGGCGCCACCTTGCTGCTGGCGTTGCAGTAGATGTTGGCGTCGAGTGGCCGTAGGAAGTTTCTTCCCAACACTGACGAGACGGGCCCCTCAATCACATGCACGAAGTCTTGGTGGACCTTGTCGCCCAGCCGCACTCTTGTCTCAAACATGCCGATGACGCCTTCGATTCGGCTGTTGTCGTAGTTGTAGAGTGGCGCCGCTGGCAGCAGTGGTCGCTCGGCAAACAGATCCCAGTAGACGTTGGCCGACAGCGTGGACGGTTGCGCTCCGGTGTCGACCTCCATGTCGACCCACCTGAAGTTGCGCCCGTTCGACATCTCGACGCGCTCGACCATCGGTCTTGATGGCGACGAGTCGATCTGTCGCACTACTGCTGCTTCGTCCGCCCTCTCACCCACTACCGTATTCGTTCTGTTTCGTTGAGGTCTCGAGGCGGTGCCCTTTTTGCTTCTGCAGTGGGCACTGAAGTGGTTGCTGCCGCCGCAGGCGTTGCAGGTCTTGCCTTTGGCGGGGCAGTTGGGCGCGCCAGACCGGTGGCCAACGCGGCCGCAACTCCAACAGGTCGCTGTCTGCTCTGTCGACGGCGGCCATCGCGGACTCGCTCCACTGAAGCGGCCACCTCGGCCTCGCTGACTCGCGCCTCCGCCTCTTCTGCCGACGAAGCCGATGTGCTTTTTCTTCATCGCCTCGCAGTCGACGCGCGCTCTCTCCTCGGCCTGCATGATCTTGAAGATCTCCTTCAAGTCGACTTCTTTCAGCGCCAGCAGGCGCACTTGGGTGTCTCTGTTATTGCACCCGCAGACTAGTCGAATCGCGATCTGCCGCTCAGCCGTTGGCCCGAAGTTGCAATCGGCGGCCAGGGAGCGCAGTGCCGTCAGGTACTCATCAGCCGTCTCAGTCGAGCCTTGGTCCCGCTGATTGAATTCGTAGCAGGCCGCGACTTCACTGACTTCGGGCTGGAATTGTTTTCTGACGGCGGCCGCGAATAGCGCGTGGTCCATAGTCTTCCTAGAAGCCGCCACAGGATTTGAAGCGAATATGCGGTTACCCTCCGCGCCCAGGTGGAGCAGCAAGTAGGAGTTCTTCTGCGCGTCCGTCAGCTGCTCGGCCGGCCCTCTGCCAGCGTCGACGAGTTCGATGTACTGGTCGAAAAGGTCGATCCACTGGCGAAACGGCACGTGCGGCTCGCCCGGCGCGTGCAGGAACTTCTCGATGCCCACCACGGGCAACTTGGCTGCCGCAGAATCTCGCTTGTCCATTGCGCGCTTTCTTTAGGTCACGCCAGTAATGTGACCGAGGAAGGAGCTATTACTTGTATATCCTATTTCTCCCGTTCACAACGTCAGTAGCGGTTTATCATTGTGTATTGGAATGTCAGTTATTCATTGTTGGTTTGTCGTAGTCGGTATCGGATATATCACAAAGATTTTCAGAACCCTGTCGTGGGCTGCAGCGGCAGCGCATGGCCTCTAGTGGTGGAGAATCGGCCTCTTACGCCGGCGCGGTTCTGGGTCCAATTCTTGATGGAGCCACTAGATCGAGGTCGAGGACTTCCTCATAAATAGATTTTCTCGTGCCGTCGCTGCCCTATATTACAGATGGCGTTCTTCCGAATGTCTTTGGCTAATTGTGCGGCTCTAGACGGGAAGGCGTCATGGAGATGCGTATGCTATATGGGCAGTGACGGCCCCTAGCGTCGCCACAAATCCAACAACAGCAACGCGGGCTGCTGCAGGGGCACCATAAGAAATGGCGCTCATGGCGATGTTGGCGGGGTCCTTGCCGTAGCCCTGCTCGTAGAGTTTCACGCTGTCGGGCGCGTGCAGCGCGTTCAGGTGGCGCGTGTGCGTGCGCAGCTGCTCGACAGCGCCGGCGCGGAAGGTGTCGCAGGCGGCGATGAGCACCTTGAAGCCGTTCTCGTTCAGCCAGAACGTGATCTAAACGCGCGTCTCAAAGCGATGCGGGGCTAACACCGACAAGCGATAAATGATCCCCCTCCCAACCTTGGCTAAATTCGTGGACTTGCCCACGCCGTTGACGCCGCAGAAGACTACCGTATAAGGGTGACCGTGACTGTAAACGAATCGAAAAGGTACTGTAACTCGGACGGTACGCTGGATTGTTCTCGAACGAACCGCTTGGCTTCCAGCACGTCCCTGAGAATGTCGACTCGCCTCTTGGGCGACAACAGCTGTACAAGACTCTCCCTGCAAACAAAAAAACACCGTTATACCGCCACGCCACTGTGTCGACATCTATGCGCCGGGCACACACACACACACACACACACACACACACACACACACACACACACACACACACACACACACCTCAGCGTGTCCTTGACCGTGCTGGCGACTCCCTTGAAGGTGCCGATCACCTTGCCCTCCAGTTTCGCGCCCACGGAGTCGCAGAGCTTGGCCGCGATCTCGGCGGCCACGTTCTTGGCTGCAGCAGAGAAGGGCGGATGGATGGCCAATGAATGAGGCGCTCGAGCGCTCGACTCACCGATCAAGTGCTCCTTCATCTTCTCCAGGGCCGGTTCGACCGTCTCGGCCGTCAACTTCTTGTTGCCCACGAGGCCCTTGAAGGCGGAAAACCAGCCCGAGCCGCCTGTCGTCCCGCCGTTGTCGACGTCGTCGTCTTCGTCATCCGACGACTCGTCCTCGTCCAGCGCCGACTTCTGTTCCGCCAGCCCGGCCAGCTCGCCTTTCATGGTGCCGACGTATTGCTTCTGCAGCGCCAGCGGCAGGCGGCCAGTCACCACGCGCCCTTTCTTCCGTCTGGCACGCTGTCTAGTAGAAACGCACCTGCAGGTCGAAATACTTGGCGTCCTCTCTGTCGGTCACTGCGCCGTTGGTGTTGGCGGCGTCGACGCCATTGCCGGACGGAGGCGGAGCCGAGTAGTCGAGAGCGGCCGCGTCCTCGGTCGTGCCCGACAGCTCCCAGATGCGCATCTGCTTCTTGGACTTGGACTTGCCGCCGCCGCCGGGTTTTTCAGCTCTGGAACGACAAACTAGAAAGTCGATCGGCGGGCCGGCGAGCACCGGTACACTCCTCACTTCTCTTCCTTGGGCGCCGGCGCCGCCTTCTTCTTCTGCTGCGCCTTGGCAAAGAAAGCGGCTCGCTTGGCGGCCGTCTCGTCGTCGTCGGCAGGGGCGGAGGAGCCGTTGACGGTCGGCGCCGGTGCTGCTTTGGCCGACACCGCACCACCGGCCTTCTTCGCTTGCTGCTGCTGGACGGGAATCTGGCTGGGCGGCGGGGCCGACTTCTTGCTCTCCTTGGCGCCGGTGTCCTCCTTCTTCTGCTTGCCTTTGATGATCATCGACTCGACCGTCTTCTGCGACTTGGCCGATTGCTGCAACGGGTCCGCACTGATCGGGCGCTCGTGTCGACAGCTCAACTGCCCACCCATCCACCTCGAACGAACGCATCGACTGCGAGGTCGGCTTGTCGGTGCCCGTCTCGGCGCGCTTCAGACAGCTCCTATAGATGGGCTCGAATGTCTTGAAGTGGTTCTGACAGGATAGCAGGATGAGTCGTCTCTTGTCCCCCAGCACATTCTTGTAGCGATCTACGCAAAAAATAAGAGACTAGAAAAATGTCGAAACGCGCCCCCGAAAGGAGACAGCGCACCTCTGAACTCGAGCTGAACGTCCGAGAGGAACTTGTCGACATAGGACAGCTGTACCACATTCTGATACGCAACCTGAAACTTGTGAATTAATGTTTTGAACTGCTTGAATTCGAACGAAAGTCTGACCAAAAAGACGAGCTCGAACTCGTTGTCGAGCTTGAACTTCAGGGTCAGACCGCCGTGCTTGAAGGCGGAAGCGGCGCCGCGCTGCTGAAACGGCAAAATGCAAACGGCGATCCAAAAAAAAAACAACACAAAATTCAAACCTGTAGAAAGACGTCCCTGATGAGGGCGTTGACGCTGGGCGCCACGCTGTCCTTGGTCTCGTGCAGCGCCCACAGCACGATGCCGCCCTTGCCGAAGATCGCAAAGAAGTCCAGCATCCTTCCCTCGCTCCCTAACTCACGCTCTTCCGCGAAATTTCGCTGTTTTCTAAAAACCGCGTACGAATCCACGTCCGCTTCGAGGAGAGCATGTTTTGTAAAAACATGCAAAGCAAGAAGGGTTGTAGTATTTTTGTGGCTATTAGTAAAAGCGAATTACGAATTCCGAATTTTGAATTTTGAATTTTGAATTTTGGTGAACGTCGTTTATAGAACGCGTGCATTGTTTGCATGTCAAGAGGAATTTACTATCTGGAAAGTTACCAAGAAATTGTGAATGTTCATTTTATAAATTCCGGGAAAGCGCGGTGAGATAAAATTTAATTTCGTTGCGAAACTTATCTCTGTGCCGACAAATTCGCAATGAAGAAAGTTGGATGTTCTAGGAAGTGGAAACTACTTGGTGGTGGTGGGCCTGGAACTCGAGTCGAGGCCGACGCGATGCTCTCCGTCCTCTCTGACGACAGCGAGCTGGGCCCAACGAACTCCGCTTCCTGCTCGACGCCAACCTCACCTACAAGAACGTCAAAAGAATCGCGTAAGTTGCTGATCTCTTGGGAATCTCTGGATCTCCTGACCACCGCGGTCCGTCCAGCGCCCTGCCCTGGCCGACGCCGCCGACTCCTGTCTTCACCTGGAGCCACTCCTCTCCTGCGATTCGGCACTGGCGTCGGACAAACGCGCGAGATTCATGTGGGAGTCGAACTGGTTAGTCACTTCCGCCCCTCTCAGTCCCCCAGGGGGAGGGGTTGTGGCGGTCCCCACCCCTGATTTCACAAGAATGAAATTGTCAAAACAAAGCGTGAATCACTTTCAGGAGACACGGCGGAGGAGATGGCGAGCGCTTGTGAGGCTGCCGCCGGGCAGGTGGGGTGGCGACCACTCCACCAAGCAAACTTCAACAATTCATTCAGCCGCTTCTGTCGCTCAACGGCGATGTACCTGCTGACGTCGACGAGGCTGATGACGACGCCGACACCGAAGAAAGCGGTCCGACGCTTGCTGACACGCGCCAAGGTACGTCGTCAGGGAGCCTCACACCACAGGGCTCGATGGTGACGACGCTAGGTTTCAGCGACTCAGCGTCGTCCGCTACCGAGCTGCTGCGCGTCCTGGAACGGAAGTTGTCGTCTGCGGGTGCGCTCGCCTCTCTGCCCTTCCCCGGTAGGCCATGAGGTGGCCGAGCACGCGGTCGTCCGCCTGCCGACGCGCCTCGACCGCGCGCCCGGCCGCGTCGCGGACAGCGTCCAGTAAGCGCTCGACTGACGCCGCCGACCGCCGAACCCGTGAGGTGCCCTCCGACACGCTGGAACCAGATGACGTGCCCATGTGGGTGGGAATCTCCTCACGCCCGCCCTGGTGGACTCTCGTAACCTTTTCCGGTGACCCTCCCCTCCCTCCTCAGGGCCCTGGAGCAGCTGTACATTAGCGTCGTCACTCTGTTTCGTCTTGTCGCTTAGGCCGTTGCCTCTACCAGGCTTTGCGTTGCATGTCGATTGTCGACCTCTTTTGGGTCGCGTGGGTGACCTAGCTGCAGTGATGTGTGTCGTGTGACGCGTAACCGCTTCTCCCTTCGAGCGCACGTTTCGCTGTCGGCCCAATACAATGAGTGAACCTTGGAACACGTGCTGAACGCCGCCCACTCCACGAGTTTGGACGAAGCGTTCGTTGGCGTATCGCCGCCCCCGCCATCGCCACCGAGCCCTCGCTGTGTGGGTGGGCGCTGCCGCAGTTAGTTTAGTTAGCCGCTGTGGCTTTCTCGTCGAGCAAGACTGTCAACTAGCAATTGACACACAGTGCGATTCAACAGTGACAGGCGACACAGCGCTTGTAATAGTTGCACTTCAGCATTGAATGCATCATATACACACAAATAATGACACATAGACACAAGCGGATATGTGCACATATGTTTTTTCAAAATTTTTGAAGCTCGAAGCAAGAAACTCGTCCGTCGGCATCGCCGCCGCTGTCGCCCACAGAACGCGCGGCGATGAACCGCATTTCCGAGACGGAAGCACAGCGAGCGCTGAATTATTCAAATACAGTACAAAAAATCAAATTTTAAATGTTGGAAGTACAGTATACCGAAGTCGAAATTCAAAATTCAAAATTCGCAATTCGTAATTCGCTTTTACTAATAGCCATTTTTGTTGTGCGTTTGTTTGACTCCGCAGTCTGCAGTTCCTCCTCGTACACACACACAAACACTACATCGTAGGCACCCTGTGGGAAAAATCGTATCGAACGGACAAATCATAAGCACAAGTATGATTGCGTTGTCGTCAGGAGCAATGCTTTTGTCCGCTTGAGGGACTATATGGTATGTGGTCAGCAGCCGATCTGACAACTTTATTTCAGCGTTCGGTATATGAGAGCCAATGGATGGGTTAGGGCTGTACAGGCGATGCTTGTGGTTGTTGGCCGCTTGCGGGAAGGCCGAGCGAGAAGTTGGGAACAGATGCGCGCGCGCGCGAGAGGCTGGCTGGAGGCGGGCAGGCGCTCCAGGGAACGTGACGAAGAACGCGGCAAACGAAAACAAAACGCGAGAACGACGCGCAGACAGCACCGGCGCACAAACTCCGTCATGGAAGGAAGTCGGACGCTCTTCGGCACAAGCGCGAATACTTCTCTCCCTAAGGCGAGGAGAGGGTAACCTTTCGCCCTAGACGAATTTCATTACACGACCTTCTGCGCTTTCTCCACTCTTATGCACGTAAACACAACGTCGCGCCACTCGTGCTGTGTAACAAGGGATGCAGAAGCTAGGGATCACAGTTTGGCGCTCATAGAGGCGAGGGTCGTTCGACGACCGGCGGCGTGAGGACGAGCACGTCGCTGGCTGGCGTGGTCGCCTCTCCGATCGCCGCTGGCTGCAGCTGCTGCTGCTGCTGCTGCATGGGCCTTGGTCGGATGCCGACGCTGACGAGGTAGTGGGCGTCCTGGGGGGAGGAGGAGGGCAGACGCGAGTCGGACTCCCCGCTCGACCACTCCTCCTCCTCCTCCACGTCCTCCTCCTCCTCGTGCACGAACACCGGACCCGCCGGCGTCGCCGCGCGCACTGCAACGAACGAACTGTATGTATGCACACACACGGTCCCAATGACAACAACTGTCGTCTACCTACCTGCCTACCTGCCCACAACGATACAATTGGTCAGACGTTCGAGTTTCACAGTACTTTTCAGTGTTATACGACCGGAAAACAAGTGAAATCGCGCAATTTTCATCCTTTTCTGACCAAAAGTGTCTATTTAGGCGCTACTTCTTTGGTGAACAATTTTTTTATTCTGGAGATCTACCCCCCCCCAAGGTTGCCATGTCTCGATTCCAACAAGAAACGGGGGGGGGGGCACTCACAGTCGTCGAGCCACTTCTTCTCGTCGTCCTCGCTGATCGAGACCGACCGAAGCGCCTTGCTCATCAGGTTCGCGTGCGACCGCTTCGACATGGGCGAGCGGACCTACGCAAGCCAGTGCTAATTAATTAATTAGTAGGTAGACGATTAATTAGTGCCGGAGGCGCACCATCTCGACTTGCTGGTCCGACTCCTTGTGGTCGACCGTGCTCTCGTGCGGCATGAGCATGGGCGGGGCGCGGAACGAATAGAACAACGGGTAGTAGAGCAGGTTGCAACAGCTGCTCGCGTACAGGTCCGCGTAGCGTTCCACCTGCAGCAGGGAGGGGGGGGGGAGTGTGACGGATTTAGGTGGAGGGGAGGGGGAGGGGTGGGCTCGCCTGGCTCGCGAAGAACGTGAGACGCGAGCCGCTGCGGAAGAGCGAGCCCAGTCGACTGTAGGACTGGTCCATCTTGTGCGTGACGTCGCGAATCGCTTGAACCAGTTTGTCCAGGTCCGGCTTCTGGGCGGCCGACGCGGAGGCGTCCATGTTCTTGTAGAGCTCGCCCATGAGAATGTCGAGGTTCTGGAGCTGCTCGAAGTAGGGCCAGCGCTCGGTCCAGACCGACAGCTCGCGATTCAGCTCCGGCACCACCAGAAAAGTGCGCCAGCCGCGCGCCTTTTTCGATCTCAGGACGTCGCCAAAAATGTGGTCGCCCACGTAGAGCACGTCCTTGCCCCGGGCCTTCACCAGGCGGGTGAACACGTCGCAAGAGCCTGTGCGTCAGAACTACCGTCTCTCACTACACCCCCGCCCTACAAGAGGAGAAGGGTACCCCCGCAGTAGACGAGGCCCCTCTGGAGGCCCGTAGGGCTGCCGATCTTGAGCGCGCCCGTCTGCGTGTCGACCTGCCGTAAGACGGTGCCCTCGGCGAACCAGAGCGGCTTCTTGGCGTCGACGACGATGTAGTCGAAGTAGGACTTCCAGTCGCCCTCCAGCAGCCAAGACATCACCGCCTGAGCCCCAATTATGGACCACCCACGTCGCCTCAGGGTCTGGGGGTCAGAGAGACGCGCTCACGTTGCTGTACTCAAAGTCGCTGTTCGTCAGCAGGAACGTCTTGGCGCCCCGCTCCCGGATCCGCGACAGCATCTCGCCCATTCTAAAGCGATTGACTCGGCGTCTCTTCATGTTATTGTGTGAGACCGCTTTTATGACTGCGAGGGGTCGTGAGAGGCCCAGTAAGCTCGATACTGGTGGGCTAGCTCCTAGTCAGTTCGCACGCTGCTCAACCGTGGCTCAAGACAGACATCTCCCAAGGAACCAACCAATTGTCCAAACGACTCCAACCATGTCCCAGCACACACGATGACGTCTTCCGGTCTCGGGCAAGCATCATAATTGACCACATACGGGGGGGGGGGGGTGGGACGGGCATCGAGAGAAAGGCCACTTATATAACCTATGGCAAGGATGATGACCCGCACAGTCATAATCGAACCCAGGACCTTGCGATTACGAGTCCCATTCTCTAGACAGTGCCCACATTTTCCACAGTCGGCCCCAGACTGGAGCAGGTAGGGCCAAGGGGGTACAGTACCTCGGGTCCTTGACGATGAATCGGTCGGGCTCGGCGATGACCGCTCGCTTCATGGTGTCGTCGGCCGCGTGTATGTAGTCGACGGCGGCGCGGACATCTTGGAAGATCGACTTGTAGGACATCACCACGTTCGCGCCCTCCACCCCAGTCGTGTCCGCTAGTCTGGGGAGGGGGGCAGTTGCGATTAGGTCCGGCCGGGCATTTTTTTTGGGGGGGGGGACTCACTTCTTGAATCCCGGCGTCGTGTCAAGACAGTTGACCACGCAGGCCAAGACGTAGGTCTCTGGGCAGTTGAAGAGCGTATTGAGCACAAAGACGCGACGCGCGTCCAACTGTATGAACTTGTTGGGGTAGAAGCGCTCGATTTCCTGTCTGAATGGCGCACTTTTCAATTTCAAAGAGCGTTCATTCAAATGGAAGAGGATGGACACGCACGGCGAGAGGAATTCGAATCCGTGACTGCCCACGAGAATATTTCCATAGGCATCGACCTTGAGGATGTTCCCATAGAGCATGTCGAACCAGACGCCCCTTACGGAGAAATTTTGCTCGTAATGGAAGTCCTTAAGTCTCTCGGGGTAGCCGATCGCCACCAGCCGAGAAATGACTGCCCGGAAGGCGAATTCCTCGATCTCGGGCTTGTACACTGCAATGACGGACGAGCGCAAATCGAATAATACCCCCCCCCCAAAGAGTATACCAACCCGCGAGCGTGTAGTCCATGTCGAATCCGAACAGCTTGATCTTCTCCAAGCGTAGACTCCGGTTCACGAATATCCTGAAGGTCAAAGTAAGCATTCAAAGGTGACATTTGCGTGCTGAAGATGACTGATCAATACAGCCCATGTCGACATATGAGTGCACGAATGATCAGGGGGGGGGGGGTTAGGGGGGACCTTTGCGAGGAGTCGCGTTTGTAGACGCGGTAGCGCCTCCTGACGTGTCCATTCTGCTTGGCCACCTCGTCGTAGCTGACCGCGCTGCCTTTGCGCGGCATCGAGTCGCCGTTCAGCATCTTTCCTTCTTCTTCTTTTTTCTTGTCGCTTCCACGAACGTCGGCGTCCCGGTTCGGTTGCCCGCACAACAACTGCGCGACGACGCCGCCGACGACGATAACTAGGAATTCTGGGCGGCATACGCGTTTTTGCGCGCTTCCGAGCAAGCCGGTTATCGGCTCGCTCGCCGCGCCACGCGCGCCGCTCCCGTGCTGACGGCAGGCGACAACACGGAGAAAAACAAAAGACAACACACGCAGAGTCGGGCGGCAGCCTGAGCCTTTGCGCTCGTAAACGCCGCTTGCCGTCCGCGCTCATACACACACGTGGCCAACAACTCAGCCGACGACGACGACGACGACAAGACCCCCCCCCCCCCTTGCCTACACAGCCGCAAGGCAAGACCCGAAGGGCAACTGAAAAGAAATCGTGTCGAGTGCGTCTAGGGCGACAATTAGGGCGACATAGGATCCGCTCTACCGCCGGTGGTGGTGAGGACTCAAGCGAGCAAGGGAATAGCAGCACTCAAATAGAGATCGAGTGCGACGTACGTGTGAAAGATCAACAGCGACGTAGCGCGGATTAGCGGATTACAGGTGTGGGGAGCGAGATGAGACGTCGTCCGATTAAGTAAGGCGCTTACACCGCGCGATTTCCGGGCGAGCACACACACACACACACACACACACACAGAGTAACAAGGCCGGGCCGCACTTTGCGCGAAGAAAAGGAAAGGCGCGTGATTGCATGGACGACGGGCGGTAAACCAGCGGCGCCTAAGTCAACAAGAAGACAACACACGACGCGCGAGCAATCGCGTGCTTGCGCGACAGACGAGAGCGCGCAGATTTCCGATGCAGTGCAGACAGACAGTAAACAACAACGCGGCGGGCGCAACCTACACAGGGAAAGGGCGAGGGCGAGCCGAGACAAGTGCATATTTTTTTGCTTGCTGCAGTGCGGTTCGATGGCTCGAATCGGTCAGGCGTCAGTCCTCACCTTTTTTCGGTCTCCCGTCTGTACTTCCGGCGGAGGATGCGGTCGGGCGGCGAGCGTCGGGTCCCGTCCTCGGCTGCGGCCCCCAAAATCGGGGGACCGTTCATCTTGCGCGTCGGTGTCGCCTCCTGTTCGCCGTTCGCGGCAACCACTTCGGCTGCAGCAGAAGTCGCCATGCCCCTCTGTTGAGAGATCTCGGCTGCTCAGGCGGGGGTTGTTTTGTTTTTTTTTTTTTTTTTTTTTTTTTTTTGTTTTTTTTTTTTTTTTTTTTTTTTTTTTTTGGTGTTGTTGGGTGTTTGTTGGTTTTTATTTTTTATTGTTTTTATTTTTGTTTGTTGAGGGGGGTTTTTTGGGTTTGTGGGTGTTTTTGTATGGGGTTGTGGTTTTTTGTTTTTTTTCTGTTGTGTGTTCGTGTGGGTTTTTTTTTTTTGTTTTTTTGGTTTCTTCAATCGGGATATTTATCGCATTTTATCGATCTACTACTCCGTAATGGTTGGGACAAAAAGTCGGAACCGAACAAAAAAAGTGGGACAAAGTACGCAAAACGGCGCGAAGTCAAGAAGGATTCAAATGTAAATTTGCATATTGTTTGTTGATAGGGCTAGCCCTAACCTAAGCATAAGCGACATCTACAGTTTTCAAGTTGGTGGTCCTACAGGAGGGTAGACCATACCTGTAACTGGGGAGTTGGGGTTTCCCTCCCCCCAGGTGCTGGTGTTGACCCCCCCCCCCCTCCAGGTTTGTGTGACACCCCACCCACCCCCCCCCCCCCAGAAATTTTAAGTGTTTTATTTTAGGGCTTCACAGTGTATTTTTGACTAAAAATCGACCAAAAGTGCCTATTTTGCCTTCCCCGATACCCATCCTCCAGTTTTCCACCCCCCCCCCAGAAAGTGCCCGAGCCCTCCCCCCCAGGTACAATTCCCGGTGACAGGTATGGGGTAGACTCGATTCCAAAACATAGGGTAAGATATACCATACTAACGATTTGAAAATAAACGTGAGTTTAAGGCTAAGCCTGGCCTAAACAACGTCAAAGCCTACGCGTAAGCAAGGCCTAAGCCTAAGCCTTGGCAACGGCTCAAGAAATGGGCATGGCAAAAACGTGTTCTGATCATACAGACAGCCAATGGCGGACGAAGTATTCCAAAGTAGGACTTGAGTCAGTTGGTTTCTCAACTCGAGCACATGCCCTGAGGACGATTGAACTACGCTGTTTGTCGACAGACAACGTAACTCAATCAAATTGGTCCATTGCTATGATCTGGCAACGTTGAGTTGGTAAGAATTTGCGTCGTGCGTCATAACGAGTTTGTTCAGGTTGGCACTCTACTAGACAGTCGTAGAGAAAGCAAAGAATGCGCTGCTACTGTGTGAATTTAAATCTCGACTGCGCAGCGGAACGCGCCCACAGTGGAGAGCGTGATGGCTGAGGATTAGTAGAGTGGGGCCCAACAGGGTCGGCAGACGAGCGCGTTGAACTGAGGGAGGCGCGGCGACAGCGACAAGCAGCGACAGTGGTTGAGTGGGTGGGCACTCGAGACGAGACTATCCGTATCCGAGCAGGTCAGGTGGCCGTTGGCGCCACTCTCCGCTTGGCCACGGAGCTACCGCTGTCGGCGTCGGACCCACAGTCTTGCCGTAGGGGAGCGCCGCTGCCCGGAGGAGCGGGTGAGCCGTCGCCCGAAGCCGCTGCCTTGTCGTCGCCAGCATCCCCGAGGGCGGCCACCTTCTTGGCGGCGGTGCGCGCGTTTTGGAGGGCGTAGCGGTTGTTCTTCTTCATGTAGGTGTGCCAGAAGAAGTTGGCGAAGAGGAGGAAGTAGGAGAGGTACATGCCGAGCGCGAAGTAGAGGTTGTTCCAGGTCTGCTGGCACTGGCCGCCGTAGAGCTTGATGACGAGAGAGGAGAGGTTCACGGCCAGGCCCATGACCATCTGGGAGAGCTGCAGGCCCGTGATCGCCATCGCCGACCACTTGGGAAAGCGGACCTTGAGGGCGCGCAGCGTGTAGTAGGTGTACATGAACGAGTGCACCGTGTAGTTCATCCAGACGAACCACCGGCCGCCGGCCGTGTGGTCCTTGTACGCGTGCCACGTGTAGGCCATCACCTAGGCGACAAAGTTTCTCTGTATGGGGAGGCGGGGGGGGGCATGGGGGGGCACTCACGGAGATGTGGTGGTACCAGTGGAGGAAGATGAGCGGCCTCTTGCGCAGCACGATGAAGAAGGTGTCGCCGAGCTCGACGAACTTGCTGAAGGCGAACTTCTCGGTCCAGTAGCCCGAGACGCCCGCGGCGAAGCTGGCATTGCAGATGGAATAGTGGAAGCTCTCGCCCAGCAGCGCGTGGACGAACTCGGGCGTCATGCGGACGCAGCCCATGATGCTGAACAGCGCCAGCGCCAGATTCCACGCCTGCAGGGGCTGGTCGAGCCGCAGGGCGGGCCGGTCGCGCATCCAGCGCTGCAGCGCGTGAATCAACAGCACGTAGATGAGCGAGATGAGGAAGCTGCGGTGCCAGTGGTTCCACATCCAGATCGTGCCGTCCAGCACGTCGAAGTCGCGCTCGAAGGGCAACTCGAACGAGTAGTTGAACGGATTCACGGGCATGGGGAAGGGCAGCAGCGACTCGTTAAAGTCCTCCCGGCCACCGGCGGCCGCCTGGCCGCCCGACCACATGTTCACCGTGCTTATGGTCTCCATGATGCCCGTCTTGAACGACGCCAACGGCTCGGCCATCCTGACAACCAGTTGAAGAAACCCACAGACTTCTAGGGAGGAATGTGTGGAGAAGAGAGTCGAATCAGAGTGAGCACCCGGTCGAGAGATGGCGAATCTAAACGCGGAACTCAGCCTGTCCTCCCCCCCTGCCCGCACCGACAAGACTCGAGCACGCGAGCCACGGTCGCCTAGTGACAATCTAGCCGCGAACGAACTGGCGAAGAACGGACTACGACTGCTTAGACGTCGCCCAGTGTGCATCGCCTCATGGCAATCGGGTCAAAGGTTGCGCCATATGGGACCTTTACTCTCTTATCAGTTCCCCACACCGCTACAGAAACGTGACAGGCAGCACATGCTGTGAGTGTGACATGGCGCATGACGTTCCAGGCCCAAAAAAAAATAACGCAAAAATGCGAGAAAAAATTGGAGAAACGTTAATCGTCTTCTTAGAAAACGGAACTGACTCGTAGTCCAAGAATGCGGTGTTACACTACTCTGCAGCGCGGGGCGCACTACAGACCGAGACGGCCCTAGTAGGTCGGTCGCTCGCCACCTGCGCAAAATGGCGAAACTTTCTCACATTCGCGCAAGAAAAGGCGTTTCCGTCGTCGACGTAGTAAAGTAACGAGGCCCACGGAGCCGAAACTGGGCCCGCCGACCCGACACTTTGGTCGTCGACTCGCCGTCGTCAGCGCGCTGCGCCAGCAGGGAGGGTGCGGCTTTTTAGTCGGAGAGGGAGGGAGGGAGGGCAGAGAACGAGAGAGGGAGAGGGAGGCGAAGGAAAACGACAGAGAGAGAGGGGGCATCAGAGTGAGAGCCAGCGTACATACACGGACGCAAGAAATGCCAGGCAGGGCAGCAGAGCGGCTGGCCGCAGCCTTCCTGCGACGCTCGACGGATCACGCCACCGCGCCAACGCGAGCGCTTGGCTGTTGGCCGACCAGCCGCCATCGCCTAGACTCGTTACCTTATACGCCACGCACCGCAAGGGAAGCGCGCGCGACGCTAGCCAGCCGCTAGACCGCTCTCAACGGTCAGTCCACACGCAGAGTGCATGCACCCAAGCACCAGTCGCACACCTAAGAGCGCACGCTTGAACGTGGACTGCTGCAGTGAAATGTTGAATCATGCCACGCCCAACCAATGTGAGCGCGACGCAACCCAACCAAACATCCCACGCATATGTGCTGCGGTTTGACAACTACTTTTCACGTAGGTAACTTCATTGGACAGTCATCCGCGAGTCACCCTACAGGTCAGGAGCGCATGTATGTAGGAAGCAGGCAAGAGCACGCGCCAGCCGGTAAAGGCCCATTCACAATGTATGATGACCGAGCAAGAACCCAGCCGCGACGGAAGTGGCACAGAACATGGGCGGAAGGGACTGTCATGCAAAACAGACTCTATCAGTCAGAATGCGCTAGCTCCGTTACGACGAGCTTCCCAGCCCCTCCCTCACACAATTTTTTAACCCCCGCCCCAAATAAGGTGCTGTGCTGATTCCCGTCCCCCCAACCCCACTCAAGAGCAAGACCCATGCATAATAAAGCGGGTTACAGTTACAGTTATTGTTGATTTGCGTGAAAAACGTGTAAGCACATTTATGAAATACATACACACATGCGTCTTCTTATGCACAGGGAGATCGCTCCACAGCGTGAAATGGGGCGCTCAGATTCACTCTACGCTTTTTGGTTGTAGTGAACAGAACTGGTTCCGTCAAGTGAATACGACTCACTTTGTTTCTGTTGCCAAATTGACTGCTAATTGGGTTTAGTCCACACAGGCTTAGAAACTCTACCAGAGAGTTTATCTCGTTTATCAGTGAGAGAACGCCACTTGACTTTCAAGCATAAATTTGCATATTTTTTTGCAAACAATTTTTTTTTGGAAGTTTGGTACCGAAGTCCCAGGCGAGAGGGGGACCGCATGGGTCCTTACATACATGTACCTGGGCGGGGGGGGGTTGCCCAGCCAGAATTTTACCCCTACCCAGCCCCCCCAGACCCCCCCCCCAGAATTTTCCTGAAGTTTTCCAACTTGCCAACAATTGTACAAAGTAGTGTACTTTTTGCCTTTCTCAGTGTATTTTGGCCTTAAAACAGCTAAATAACGCTATTTATAGCCTATTTTAAGGCATTTTTGACCTATTTTTGACTGAAAAGTGCCTATTTAGACTATTTTGGAACATTTTTTCCCCTTCTGGGACCCCCTCCCTCTTCAAATCTGAGTACCCCCCCCCCCACGCCCCCCCCCCCCAGAAGTCTCTCAGACCCCCCCCCCCCACTTCAGAAACCCGGTTACATGTATGCTTGGGCACCTCTGCCTTCTTCAAGACCGATGAGAACAGCGATCATGGGGCACATTTTTGGCGTGAGCCCCTTGCCCAAGGGGGTTACTGTTATTTGGCTGTCCTGCCACGCTGAGGATTGAACTCTGCACCTTGCGGTTTGGAGCCAACGCCTTAGCCCAACTTCGTAAAGAGCCGCCAAAATTGACGCCAATATTGACGCAAAAATTTACATATCTACCGTATGCACACTTCTCACGAAGACGAACATTCACACACCACAAAAGTTTTACATACGGCACCAGCTCAAAAAATATAAATCTTATTTCGGTGTCGGCAGCATTTGGCGATTCCCTGACGAAAAGGCAACAACTCCACGTTTAGTCTACCGTACCTACCGTATTCCTTCAACACATTCGGGGGAATTTTGCGCTCAGCCACACACTAGTAAACGCAACTCGAACGTTACTGTACTTTTGATTGCGCGAAGTCGTCTCTTCTCCAACTGGGAAGTCAAAGTCGGAGACGTAAGCCGGCAAGGTGACCCCCACCGCCGCCGTCGACATGTCGATGCCGCAGTACCCTCCTCAGTACCTGCCGCCCGAGCCCCGACCGCCGCAGCCGCAGCACGGAGCGGCTCACTATCAACAGCAGCAGCCACCGCAGGCGCAGTTTCACGGTGGCCCTCCTCCTCCACAGGCGCCGCAGCAGTATGCCCACCAGCCTCAACATCAGCAGCAGCAGATGCGGCCACCCGCGCCGCCGGGCCCACCACAACAACAGACGCTGCACAACGGCCCGCCCGTGCCCCCGGCGCCCTCAGTGCCCAGCCAGCACCAGCAGCAGCATCCACAGCCGGGTAAGCACAACGTCTGCTGCTGCATGAACGGAAGTCGACGGGCAACTACAGGCAAAATGCCGGCGGCAGCAGCGCCGCCCCCGGCGACGCTCTCGAACGGCTTCGCGCATGGCCAACAACAGGGAGCGTATCCCCAGCAACAACAGCAGCAGCAGCACCCTCAACTGCACCACCAGCAGCAAGCGCCCCAGCACAACGGCCCGCAATACCCCTCTGCGCCGCAAGTGCGTTTTCAAGCGCGCTGCAACAGATTCGATTTTTTGGCGCATTTTTTTTTGTTCACCTGCCCTCAGCTATGATGATGATGCTGATGTATGATGACCAAAAGCTGCAGCGCGTTGGTCGGTCCATAAGTCTGTCTACATAACGACAACGCAACGCATGAGACGTGCCTATATTGTACAACTTCACTACAACGCTCCCGTGCCAAGTGAGTGCGTGCACCGTTGTTTGTCAGGCGCCTCCCGTGCCTGGCCAGTTCGCTGGCGGTCCGCCGGCGCCGCCTCAGCAGAAGCAGCAGCAACAGCAGCCGACAATGCCACCTGCATGGCCACCGGCCGGCCATCCTCAGCCGTTGCAGAGGCCGCCCGTTCCGGGGCCCCCGACCATGGGCATGCCTCCGAGTGCGGGCGCCCCCCATCCGGCCATGCCAGTCGCGCACGCGCCTTCGCAGCAGCCGGGAGGCGGCGGCATGCCTCCCGCTCCTCCCATGATGCCCTTCGGAGGGCCTCAGACGGCCGGCGGCGGAGCTGGGGCCTACCCGGGGCCTCAGCAGCCGCAGCTCGACCAGCCCTACGGCCGGCCTCCCATGCCGATGGGCGGCGGTGCGCCCGGCATGCCTCCCATGCCCCACCAACAGGGCATGGGCATGGCGCCGCCCCAACGCAAGGTCGACTCCAGTACCATGCCCAGCCAGGTGGGCTGAATGGTGCTGGATGACAGCCGATATCTGTCGAGATTCGCGCTTCCAGCCCGAGTTCATCGACAACAATCGCAAGGAGTGCTCGGGCGTCTTCAACACCGGCTACCCCACCGCCGAGATGCCGCCCCTGTGCACGACCGAGTTCCACGTGCAAATGGATTACGGTAGGCAGCCGCCTTTTGGTTTGCCGTGCCGACTGATGAAGGACGGTCGGTGCTCGCAGGCAATTGCAACCCGAAGTTCATGCGTTCGACGGTGTACTCGGTGCCTTCTTCCGGTGACGTCATGAAGGGCCTGGCGGTGCCGTTCGGCGTCAGCATCACGCCCATGGCCGAGCTGGACGAGCAGAAAGAGGTGGGGGTCGGGAGGGGCTCCTCCTGTCGAAGGGGGTGGGGGGGAACGGACGAGCGAGGGCTCAGGGTGGGCACCCATTGGTAGGCCGCGGTGCCCGTGGTGGACCTGGGCGCGATGGGTCCTGTGCGCTGCACGCGCTGCAAGGCCTACGTCTGCACCTTCATGGAGTTCCACGACGGCGGCCGGCGCTTCAAGTGTCCCTTCTGCTCGACCTCCACAGAGACGCCAGCCGACTACTTTTGCCATCTCGACAACACCGGTTCGCGGGGTTCTGCCCTTCAGCGCGCTGTTCATCCAGCACGCGTCATTCCAGGCCGACGCACGGACCTGAACGTGCACCCCGAGCTCTATCGCGGCTCCTATGAGGTCGTGGCCACCGCGCCTTACTGCAAGGTCGGGCCGCTTGTCAGAGGGTAGAGGGGGAGCATTTTTATCGATTGATTCCTTCCAGAACGGCGTGATGCCCAAGGAGCCGGCGTTCATCTTCATGCTCGACGTCTCGTACAACGCGGTGAACACGGGTTTGGTGCGGCTGTTCTGCCAGAACATGGGGCGCATTCTCGAGCGCCTACCCAAGGACGTCGGGCAGGAGCGGTCGACGATGCGCGTCGGCTTCGCCACCTACGACCAGACCATACAGTTCTACAACCTCAAGGTGCCCCTCTGCCCCCCCCCCCCTCCACCTCCCATCTGGCAATGGACCTTCTCGTCTCATCGCTGCCTAGATGGCGTTTGTGGCTAATTATGTGCCCCTAGACAGAAGTGCGTCGTGGGAGATGGGCATGCGATTGCCCGCTGCCTTTAATCCAACAACCACCCCCCCCCCCCCAGCTCACTCTCCTGTCTGTCGACTGCGCACCCTTCTACAGAGCGCGCTGGGCCAGCCTCAAATGATGGTCGTGACGGACGTGGAGGACACGTTCGTGCCCGCGGTCGACGGCTGTCTGGTCACGGTCGACGAAGCGGCGGCCGCCATAGAAGCGTAGGATTTTATTTCATATTTTTTCTCGTCGCACCGCCTCCGGAAACCGTGTTAAACATTTGAATTTCAGACTAATGAACGACATTCCGAAGCTGTTCGCCGAGACGCGCGTCACCGAGACGATCCTGGGACCGGTCGTGCAGGCGGGACTGGACGCGCTCAGGGTGCGCGGGTGCCCACTTAATTAATTAATTAATCAACACTCCTGAACACTTTCTAGAGTTCGGATCGCTGCGGCAAGCTGTTCATTTTCCACTGCGCGCTGCCATTGTTCGACGCGCCGGGAAAGCTGAAGAACAGGGACGATCGCAAATTGCTGGGCACCGACAAAGAAAAGGTGTCGACGTCTTCGCTAGCTAAGTCAGCAGCGAAAACTGGACCGCTTTCCTTCCAGACGATTCTGGCGCCGCAAACGGACTTTTACGGCAAATTGGGGCAGGAGTGCGTGGCGGCGGGCTGCTGCGTCGACATGTTCCTCTTTCCCAACAGCTACGTGGACGTCGCCACGCTGCGTCAGCTCTCCTCCATGACTGGGGGAGGTGGGGTCGCGGCTGTGAGGGTGGTGCTGTTGTTGTTGTTGTTGTTGTTGGATTAGGGCAAAAGCTAGGAGCCATCCATCCATCCCCATGACGAGGCACCTATTAGTGCAAGGAAGGACGTTCGGAAGAACGTCATCTGCATTCTAGGGCAGCGACAGCCTGACAGGGGAACTCCTGTTTAGTGGGTGGGTCCATCTCGAGACTCGAACCCGGCACCGTGCGCGCGAGAGGCCGATTCTCTACCACTAGGCCGTCCGCTGCCCACGTGAGTTTGGTGTGACGGAGGGGGGTTGCCTGCAGCGGTCTACAAGTACCAGTACTTCGATGCGGCCAAGGACGGCGCCCGCCTTCTGTGGGACCTGGAGCGAGACGTGTCTCGGCCCGTCGTCTTCGACGTCATGATGCGCGTCCGCACCTCGACGGGCATCCGGCCGACCGAGTTCTACGGCGGCTTCACCATGCCCAACACCACCGACATCGAGGTGGCGGCCGTCGACTGCGACAAAGCGCTCAACGTCGAGATCAAGTGGGACGACAAACTCGACGAGCCCTGCGCCTACGTGCAGGTGCCTCCTTGCCCCCCTCCCCACTCTTCCCCTGATTGGCAAAGTCCCTCCCCCTGCCCTCAGGCGGCGATGCTGTTCACGAGCTGCGGCGGCCAGCGCCGCCTGCGCATCCACACGATGTCGCTTGCCGTCATGACCAAGGTCGACTACGCGCAGCTCTTCCGGGCGTTCGATCAGGACACCGTCGTCTCCTTCCTCCTGAAGCACGGTGCGCTGTGGGTGGGGGGGGGGGGTCCTGGGGTTCCGCCCCGTCTGAGGGGGGTCGGTGGCTCGCTGCAGCCGTTCACGTGGTCCGCGACAAGAGTCCCCGCGAGGCGCGCGAGTACCTCTCGGCGGCCTGCGTCAAGGCGCTGGCCGTCTACCGCGAGAAGGTTTCGGAGGGCTCGCCGCCCGGCCAGCTCATTCTGCCCGAGGTGCTCAAGCTCCTGCCGCTCTACGTCAACTGCATTCAGAGGAGCGACGCCATCGCTGGAGGTGCGCCATTTTGGTGTCGTCACCTCGACAGGAAACCGCTTCAGCGACCGACATCACGACGGACGACCGCGCCTGGCTGATGTCGCTCGTCTCGTCGCTGCGCCCCCTGGACGTCGTCAGCTTCCTCTACCCCACCATCGTGGACCTGGGCCCGCTGTTCGCCGAGCCAGCCGCCTATTTGGAGACAGAGGCGGACGTGACGCAGTCGCAGACGGCCGTGCGCGCCGCCTACGACAACCTGCACTCGGACAGCATGTACGTGCTCGAGAACGGCGTCAACCTCTTCCTCTGGATCGGCCTGGGCGTCAGCGCCGACTGGGTACAGGACGTCTTCGGCGTCTCCGCCGTCGTGCACATCGACGTCGACAAAGTGGGTTCTTGCGAGGTGGGCACAGCGGAAATAAATACATGCCCCCCCCTTCAGCACCAGATTCCGGAAAAGGACAACGAGCGCTCGCGCCTGCTGCGACGCGTCGTCACGCGACTGCACGCCTCCAGGGCGCGTCGCATGAAGGTCGGTTTCGTTTGCGCTTTCTGGTTTTTTGTTTGTGCGTGGGCCGCTTCTATGATCGCGGGAGCCTCCCTCTGGTCACAATCGACCGCTGCTAGTGAGAGATGAGAGCCAGTCAGCCAGATCCTGGGGGGGCTGGTTCCCCAGGTCTCTGATTCGCTCCTGTTGTTGGATTTTGGGCGACGCTAGGAGGCCGTCAATGGCCCATCATATGCATAACGAGTTCAAGCCTAGAGGCACTAGCGGCAACCCACGAGGCCCCGCCAAAGGCAGTCGTAAGAACTCCATCTGCAAGAGAAAATCCATTGATGCCGAAATGCCCGTTTTTTGTGGATCCATCAAGAATCGAACCGCGAACCGTGCACGCAGGAGGCCGATTCTCTACCACTAGGTCATACGCTCCACTGGTTGCCATCCGTTTTGTTTTTTAGACGTTCGTGATCCGGCAACAGGACGCTTTGGAGCCCTGGATGAAGAAGTTCCTTGTCGAGGACAAGCCCGCCGGCGCTGGCGGCTCCTACATTGACTTTGTCGTCTTCGTCCACCGCGAGATTAGGAACACCATCGGCTGAGAGGAGAGGAGCTAGAAGACTCTTGTTGGTTTCTTTGGCTCTGTCGGCATGGGTGGGAAGAACGGTTGAATGAATCAATTGTGGTCAGTGCCCTGTTATTCTACGACGACGACGGCTGTTTGTTCGCGATCGCCACCCACACGGACTTCTCTCTCTCGCGCTCCCATTTCTATTGTCTTGTTTTCTGGTTTTCGATCCGCTCTACAGAGTTTTGTGGTTCTTCGTCGACGCCGAGTATTTATACGGTTGAAAGGACTCGTGCGCTCTCTCCCTCCCTCTCCTCTCACGAGCGAGCTCAGCAGGTCCAGCTGAGCGTCTCGCAGCTGCTCCGTACGAGCGGCAGCTGACTGAAGTCGGCAGTGGCCGCCACGTAGGGCTGGAAGATCGCCTGCTGCTCGCCGCCCTCCTCCGCCGTCCTGTCGACGTGGCTCTGCTCGCGGTGCGTCCACTCGCGCACCAGCCGTTGCCGCTCCACCGAGTAGTGCAGACGCGTGTCCATGACGCGCGTCAGCACGCGGTCCACGCGCAACAGGAACCTGGACGCCGGCGTTATACTTCCGTACGGACACGGAATTTCGATCGGAATTTCTTTCTGTGAAATGCACCGTTGGAGGAGCAGGAAGCCGGACTGCATGCAGCGCAGGCGCAGCGTCATGGTCGAGCAGCCGTGGTCGGCCAGCTCGTCCTCGTAGAGACTGAGCTCGTCGTAAAAGAGGATCGGCTCGCGTCGGCGCAGCGCCTCCACGTCCAGGCCTTCGTCCGTCGGCGACACCTCAACGAGAACTGTTTCCCTGACGTTGTTTGGCTCCGCGCGAGCGTGAGCGCACCTCGAAGCCGCGCAGGACGCCCTTGAAGCTCGAGGAGAAGGTCCAGTCGTAGTCCTTGGCCGTGTCGGCAGCCAGCGCGGGAATGAGCTCGCGTCGCGAGTCGAGCCACTCCGCCGAGGCGGCCACGCTCAGCGCGCCGCCCTCCGCAGCGGACGACGCCCTCTCAGGAACGCACCTGCACTCGACCGGAGTCTCGCTTGCATTCAAACGTTCGCCCCAGGCAAACAAATCGACACTGGATCGCGACCTGAGGGCCTCTAGCGCGTCGAACGTGACCGAGGCGTCGCCCCTCTGGAGGCGCACGTAGTTGAGGTCGAAGAGCATCTCGGGCAGGGGGCTGTCGCGGCCCAGACGCGCCTTGAACGCGGCCTCGTCTCGCGACGCCAGGATGTGGTGCTTACGCGTCGACAAGGTCCACTCGCCCAGCGAGAAGGACAACTCCACCGGCGGCAGTTCCACCATCTTCGCTGCCGGCCCCGGTCGGCGCATGAACGCACGTTCCACCAGCGCTTTTGATATATCGTGCTATTTCGGTACTGACAATCCAACCACGCAGTCTTCGGTGCGCAACGAAGCGGTTTACTCTAGCACACACAACGGGCGACGAACGCAGCCCACACCGCACTGTCACAATTCATATGACGACGTAGTAAGGCTAGTGGGGGGGGGGGGGAAGTTGTCGAACGAACTCGCGGTCTCTCTTCTTCCGATCCCGGTCCTGCCCTGCCCTGCTCAGGCGGTGCCGTTGGAGGACGTCTCCCCGTCGACGCTTGGGCCATCGCTCGCCAACTAAACAGCCCACTGGAAGTCACCGACGAGAGAGTCGTCACCGGACCTAGGTACCTTGCGCTTCTTGGCGTTGGGCATCATGCCGCTGACGTAGGCGTCGCTGAAGCCCGTCTCCTCGTTGGGCGACAGCGCCGACCGCTCTCGCTGCTTCTCCACGTCCTGCTCGATGACGCTCTGCCACTCCTACAACACAATCGCCTCCTACAGTGTGCGCGCGTGCGTGCGCGGTCGACTGACCATCGGCAGGACGCGCTTCCAGTCGCTGCTCGGCTCCTTCGGGGCTTCGGTGGCTGGTGGAGCGGCCGCGGCTTTCGTCTCCTGTCGTTCCAGGGTCGGCTCTCGTGCCACGGCGGCTGCGGCTGCGGGCGCGCTGCCGTCAGAGTCGGCGGCGGTAGGGCGCTCGGGCGGCGAGTCGACAGCCTCGTCGTCGTCGTCGTCTCCGTCCAGACTCAACTCTCGCTGCACCAGGGCAGGCTTGCCAGCGGCAGCCTGCGGCGGCGGCTGCGCTGCCGGCGCCGCTCCATCGCCGCCGACAGCGGCAGAGGCCGTATCGAAGACGAGGTATTCTTCGAGGTCCGAGACGGACGGCATGGGCGCCCGCTCGGCCGTGGGCCGCAGCATCGCCATGAGGGAGCCAGAGACGAAGCCCGACAGCTGGCTCTCGCCCTCGTCCCCACTCCACAGCTCTCCCTACAGACAATGGCCATTGGGTACAAAATTCTCCAACTACAGTAACTTTAAATCAGACGGCAAAACACGACTCGTTATACCAGAAAGCGAAGCCAGCGCTGCTCGTACTCGGCTCTGTCGTCGCCCAGGCGCAGCATCGAGGCCAACGTGCGCAGGTAGCGCGTCAGCGTCGTTCGGACCGTGTCGGCGAAGCGACCCTCTAAAGTTTTTTTTCCTAAGGTTTGACCACCAGTCTTGGCGGTGAGGGTCGCGTCTCTCGCCTTCTTCATGGAATACGGCCGCGAGCAGCGTGCGCAACGAAGCGACCTCCAGTCGGTTCAGGGAGGCGGCCAGTCGGACGACTCTGCCGCCAACCCTCTCGCTCTGTCTTTGTCCGAAAACGGCGGATAGCTCCTCCTCAGTGGCGGCGAGTCGGCCGGCGACGCTGCGCAAATCTTCGGCCGTCGGCAGACTGTTGCCGTTCATGACGGTGTCGACGAGCTGGCGGCGCACCGCCGGCCGTCTGGGCCCCAGGACGGCCCAGTCGCCGCGAGACATGATTCCCATCAGGTCCACCAGCGTGAGCGCGCGAGCCATGCAGCTCAGCGTCGTCGGCAGCAGGCCTGCAACCGCGTACAATCTCACTCCACACCGTCTCTTAAAGCCCGCCAGCGCACAGGGCGCGGAAGCAAGCGTGGACTGCGAGGGTCAAATCACCGCCGCCGGGCTCGTCCGCCTGAGGCAGCAGGTCGGCGATCACCGCGTTGGCCGGCATCCCCGCCGACGCCATGCCGATCATCTGCTCGAGCGGCGATCGGCCGCTGGCCGTCGGCTGCTGGCGCGCCTGATCAGGAATTTCGACGATTTTAAATTGGCGGTCGACAAAAAAAAAATCACTCGCGCACCGCCGCGTTGTTCGCCGTCGCTGCCATCTGCGCGGCCGGCGTCGGCTGGCGCACGTTGAACGAGATGGTCGTGTCGACGCGCGCCGGCTCGGGCGCCACCTGCGGCTGGAAGACGTAGACTGCAAGGCGCGCGCGACAATTTGTCGGGGCGGCGCAGTCGACCAAACGTTGTCGTCATCACGTGCGTTGTTGGGGCGCGTCGAGTCGTCGCGACGCCGCGCCGCCTCGCGGACCGGGCGGCACGCCGTCGGGGGACATGCCCGCGAGAATGGTCTGCAGCGCCTCGTCCACGTTCTCCAGAAATTCCTCGTCCGTGCTCCGTCTCGGGCCGCCGGCAGCCGTCGTCGTCGACTCCTCTCCTCCTTCCGCGTCTCGACGCGTCGCGCCGGCAGAGTCGGCGGGCTGGAAAGTCAGGCAGGGGTCGACGCCGCTCCCAGGCGCCGACAGACAGCGCGACCAGACGACGCACCCGAGCGGCCTCGTCGGCGGAGCTGGCGACCTGGCGGCGCGGGTCGAACTGCCGACTGCTGCAGGGCAGGAACGGGTCGACCGTGTAGAGGGGCAGCTGGCTGGGCGGCCGGGGGCCGACGAAGATCGCGCCGCCTCCGTTGATCGCCTCGTTCAGCGCCTGCTGCTCCAGCGCGCCGCCTGCGCGAAGTGTCGAGGCTCGGCGCGAATGACGTCATCCATATAAAGACTGCCTGCACCTCTGGCGCCGCCGACGCTGACGGCGCGTCCGGAGAGAGACGTGATGCGCGGCACGGGCACGGGGCCGAGAGGGACCCCGCCGCCAAGGGTGCTGGGGCCGCCCGTGGGCCGGCCAGCCCTCGCGGTCGGACCGACGCTGCGCGACCGCGTCTGCGTCCCACTCGACGCCGGTGCAGGCGTCGACGACGCAGCGGCCCCTCCTCCTGAATGACACACCAAAATAACCACAAAACCACCCAAAAGCGGACGCAGAGACGAACCGCGCGAGGCGGCCGCCGTGGCCGAGTTCGACGTCGCCGCCGCCGCCGCTCCCGCGAACGGCGTCATCAGATTGCGCAGGAAGGGAGGCATGGACGAGAGCAGATTCGGTTGCCCGGCTGCAAGGCGACACTCCTTTTTTGTCAGCACTCATTGCAAACGTAGCGCGTAAGTACAGGAAGTGGCGCCTGACGCGCTGGCGGCTGCTGCGGGAGCGGAGCTGCTTGCCGGGGCGGAGGCGGGGGCAGGCTGTCGCGACGGTCCGGAACCGGCGGTGGCGTTACGCAGCGCCTGCTCGAACATTCTGGTCAAGTCGACGGAGACGGGAATCGACATGCGCAGCGGCGACGACGAGGCGGCGCCCGCGGCCGGTCGCTCGGCCGTGCGGGTGACGTTGTGCTGTTCCAGGATGAAGGTTACGGTAGCCTGCAGCGGTCGACAGTTTCGCCGGAAGGAATGGAGGAGCCGGAGCATGAGGACTCGCCTGCGATCCCATGGGCATGGAGGCGGCGGTGACGGGCTCGCCGCTGGCCGAGACGTAGCGCGGATAGAGGTTGCGGGGCGCGGGCTCGCAGAAGTGGATGTTGATGTCGCTGAGCGTGTGGTAGCAGTGACTGAGGTTGTGGAAGAGCACCTGCATGGCCGAGAAGTAGCGCGACGTCTCGCGGCCCTCCTCCACCTGCAACGCGACCACTCCTACTTGTTGAAATATGGATCTCGTTGTTGTTGGATTTGGGGCGACGCTAGGAGGCCGTCAATGGCCCATGTCGCATACTCATCTCCATGACGCCTTCCCGTCTAGAGCCTCAGGCATTCGGAAGAACGCCATCTGTAATCTAGGGTAGCGACGACACGAGAAAATCCATTGAGAGGGAAGTCCTCGATACAGTGGATCCATCAAGAATCGAACCCAGAACCGTGCGCGCCGGGTGTAGCCTCCCCCCCCCCAAGATTTTTCTGGATCAGAACCCCGTGTTCGTCAGTCAGTCAGGCCCGCAACCGACATTGTTGACGTAGTCGCGTTCCTCGGCCAGGATCTCCTGGTAGAGCGGCATCAGCTTCGTGACTCGCTCCTGCAGTCGATTCAGCCGACCCACCACGGGCCCCAGGTCCGTCGTCACGCGGCCCTCGCTGCAACGTGCCGGCTGGGGGGTTGTCGACGACGGGCGGTACCCACATAAAGAGCGGTTCGTCGGGCGCCACCGACGCGCCCTCGGCGGCGCCAGCCGCTTGGGAAGGCGGGGAGGAAGAGGCGCCGTCCGGAGCAGCGTCGGCGGTCGAAATTTCGTGCTCCTCGGCATCGCACTGTCCCAGCACGGAGCTCGCGTCGCGAGCGTCGATGTCGTCGTGCGCGAGGCGCGCTCGCGCGCCGTCCTCGGTCGCCGGCGCCGGCGGCTGCCAGTCGTGGCCGGCGCGCAGCTGGCGCAGTCTGGGCACGCAGTCGCGCTCCAGATGGAACAGACTGTGGTTCGTGTGCCGCATCACGTGCTCCACGTGCTCCAGCCTGAAAACAAAAATGCTTTGGGACACGGCAAGAGTAGAGCGTCCACCCAAGGAACAACAAGCCACCTGGCCAGCGCTGGACTGTTCCTCGTGTGAGGGGTCTCGCGCAGCGACACCTCAATGTGAAGCGCGCCGTTGGGCGCGTCGACAAGTCGGTAGGACGTCTCCGCGCCCGTCTCCGTCGCGATCCGCTCCGTCGCCGTGCGGAACAGTTCCTGGAACCTCCCGCCTTCGTCAAGACCGCAGTACGGTGGCGAGACGAAAGCCTACCTCGATCCTCTGCCGACTGAAGCGAGCGTTCGTCGTGATGGGTACGGTAGCGAAGACGACATTCCGACCGCTCACTGCTTCGGCGGCGTCTCGACGCAGCTCGTCGGGATGGGGCGCGAGGGGGCGCGGCGCAGCAGACGACGCCGATGCCGGCGGAGGGCCCTCCGCCAAGTGCAACGTCATGCCGTCGACACCTGACAAGCGCACACTCACTCACTCACACCAACAACACAACACTACAGGCAGGCAACGTGTGGCCTAGTGGTAGAGAATCGGCCTCTTGCGTGCGCGCACGGTTCAATTCTTGATGGAGCCACTAGATCGAGGACTTCCCTCTCAATGGATTTTCTCGTGCCGTCGCTGCCCTAGATTACAGATGGCGTTCTTCCGAATGTCTTTGGCTAATTACGCGGCTCTAGACGGGAAGGCGTCATGAAGATGGGTATGCTATATGGGCCATTGACGGCCTCCTAGCTTCGCCAACAACAAAACACTACAAGAGAAAGAAACAAGTGGACGCGAACCATAGCTACTGAGAGTGAGCGCGTCGTCCTTGAGAACCTGCCCGCGAAAGATGAGCCGCTGCTTGTCGGCGGGAATACGGGTCTTGCTCGTCAACTCGGAACGGAAACTGCCCAGCGTCGTCTACAAGAAGTGTATGGAGTTACAACCTACGCAAAGTTCCACTAAATTCCTCTTTTGCAGCACGCGTCAAACGCAGCAGTAAGCACAACAAAATCATTAAAATCTGAGTAACTCAGAATGTTCAAGAACACTCACGTCAGCGCTAACTGTAAACTCAAAATCTTGACCATTCAGAGTTTTAACTTTAAAGGAAATCCGCTTTGTATCAGTAGCCATTCCTTGTAAACCGTTCAACCAGCTTTCCGCTGAAATGTCGGCTTCAATCCAAAATAGGACGAGGTTCAATCAAAACCCAAAATAATGAAATCGAAAAAGTCGGAGCAATTTACAAAGTATACTCATCATACACCAACCTATGCAAGTAATGACACTTCCCTAGAACTGTGACGTCACACCTATTTTGCCCCACCAAAATAGTGACCGTACAAATTTTAAAGTCTACCGTAACATCAAATATTTACATACAAGGAGAGTAAAGCAGGTATCTTAATTTTACATACAGCGTGGAATTTGAACGTTTGAACAATAACGTAGTGATCAATAAGTTATGGTGCACCGTTCAACTACAGTCATCAAAAGTTATACGGTCCCGTCGGTCTTGTAGCAGTTTTGCACTTCGCAGAGTAGAGAGGAGAGGGGTAGCCATTTTGCTGAATTTGTGGAGAGCTAGAGAGACGCTTGCTCCGTACGATGTCGTATAGCTGCTCCGTCGACCGTCGAACATTAAGAGTCCAAAAATACATACGGCACCGTGCATGCACACAGGGATACTGCGAACCGAACTGAGCAAGAGTAGCGATTTGTCTTGCAGATTCGTAGGGTAAGTATGGTCGCGCGTCGTGTACTGTAGTAGATCACTGCAGCTTCTTTGCGGCGGCGGTGCTGAAGTGGCAGCAGGAGTTGCAGCCGCTCGCGTTGGGTTGGCAGAAGCTCTTGCCGGGGCATTGGTAGCTGGGACCGCAGATGCCGATCTTGATGGAGCCGCCACTGCAGCCGCACGTCAGTGACTGCGGCTTTGTCGACACCGGCACTGGAGCGACTGGCTCGGGCCGGACGACGTCGTCGCCAGGATACGGGTACGGGGTCTCGGGATAGGGATCTGTCGGGTACTGAGGCGGGTAGGCGACCGCAGGCGTCTGCGGACGGTAGGGCGGCGGGGTCTGAGGACGGTAGGGCGGCGGGGTCTGAGGACGGTAGGGCGGCGGGGTCTGAGGACGGTAGGGCGGCGGCACGCCAGGGTTGCGAACGGGATAGGAAGGTGGCGGCGTCTGGACCGTGTTCGGCACGAACTCGGCGGGAGGCAGAGAACCGGGTTCCTGGTCTACAACGAGCCGTCGCGTCTCTTTTCATGTGTACATAGAGAGTCAGCTTTACGTTCTACCGGGATTCCAAGTGCAGACTTGCAGCTCCGTGTCGAAGATGAGGTCGAACTCGCAGGGCATGGACCGCCAGCGTCCGCAGAGCAGGTTCATCGCCGCCGGCTGGCACTGAAGGAACCGCTTCGTGTTCGTGCCGTCCGGGACCAGAGGGTCGATCATCCAGCTGCACACGTCTCCCTCTTGCGAGCCGATTCCGCTGTTGGGGGCTAAAGAAAGCGCTTGTCAGTCATGCAAACGCCAGTGTCCGACTTGACACGTTGCTCCTGCTCACCCAGAGGGCAAGGCTGCGGCTGGATGACGGTTGGAGCCGGGGCGGGCACGACTGGCGGCGGCTGGTAACCCGGAGTTGGCCTGGGAATGGGGCGCGGCTGCCTGGTTGGCGGCGGCTGGTAGCCGGGAGTGGGCCTGGGAGTGGGACGCGGCCGCGTCGGCGCGGGGCTGGGCTCGTAGACGACGGGCGGCCTCGTCTGCGTCTCGGGCACGCAAACGCAGTCTGGTTGCGAGGCGGGGCAGGGCTGGCAGCTGATCTGGACCGTCACCCTCGGCTGGTAGACCTCTTGGGGCGCGCAGACGCACTGCTGCTGCTGCTGCTGCTGCTGGGGCTGCGACGGCGCTGCCACTTGCGGCGCCGGGTGCCTCACAAATTGCGATGGTGCTGCCACTTGCGGTGCCGGCTGCCTCACGACCTGCTGTGGCGCCGGTGCCGGAGGATGGTGCGGCTGCCTTACGAACTGCGAAGGCGCCGTCGCAGGCCGCGGGTGCCTCACCACCGCCTGGGGGTCGAAGCAGTCGCAGGCGCTCGTCGACGACTGCACGGACTGGACGGCGTACTAAAACGGGACCTCATTTAACGCCACAACGGATCTTTTGCTACACTATGATTGGGAGTCGCGTACGAAGTGGCAAACAACTTTGTGTGTAGGCCATACTTGATTGGTCGACGGTTGCGGGCAGAAGGAATAGCGGCCGGCAGGAGCGGAAGCGCAGATTTCCTGCTGGCGCCGGATGACGCGCTTCGACTTGCAGCGCCGAGCAGACGCAACGAACTGGTAGTTCGAGAGGCAGCGCTGGAGCAGCCACACGCCCAGGTCGCTCCTGCAGTCGGCTTTCATTGTCTCTTTTTAGTGCAATATTGTTTTACGAGAGATATATTTGTGTTATTGTATTTTTTTTGGAGTTTTTGTCAATTTTTTCCTACCCCAATGGTGCTGGCTTTTAGAGTTGGTCTATCCAGCCATCGGTGAAATACTCATTGCTCCTTATTTATTCTCCGGCGAAGCATGCAACCGTCACTACAACCTACAGTATACCTGTCTACGTATACGGTAGGTGCTTGATATTACCCAGTAGTACAGATGGTACCTTCCGGCGGACTGGTCGGAGGAGCGAATGCACTCGATGTAGGTCTCGGGGTGGCTGGCGGGGCGCGGGAAGTTGGGCAGCTGGCAGATGTCGCCCAGCACGACCTTCCAGGTGGCCTGCTCGGGCTTGCCGTCGAGACTGTTCTCGTGGTTGTGATCCGGCTTGCCCAACACCGCCAACGCTGAACGAACAGGGCTTGTGTGCACCGCTACGGGTTCGCACTAGCGCCTACCGGCGAGGCAGGCTGAGAGGGCGAGCTGAAACGCGCAATTCATTTTCTCTTCCGACTGTCGCCAGATGCCGTCAGCCGAGTCGGTCGCCGTGTGGCCCTGGGCGGAGGGCGGCCCGTCTTAAGTAGACGCGAGCGGAGATGGCTTTTTGTGGCGGCGAATCTCGACTTGGACAGCTTTATCGGGACCGGGCGCCGCCAAAGACAATGAACTAAAAAAGAGCGCCGGCGGCGCTACAGCGGTCGAGGGCTGTTTACCGAGGCCGGGTCTAATCCCCCATCGATGGGCTTCTCACGAGCGGCCGAGACGAGTGGGAGGCGCCGTCCTCTCAGAAACAAAGAAGGCGATTCGTTACTGTTTCGTCCCCTGGAGAAGCGGCGGCTTTGTTTGCAGTCGCTCGGTGGGGGCGCGCGCGCCGCCGCAGATTTTCGCAACCAGAAACAGTGAGCTTCTTTTTGTTGCCGCCCCCGCGCGTGCCGCCGGCAAACAGCTGATGAGGCAGGCACCGCGACCGCTTCGCCATCCATACAGCCTCTACCACCCTCTATGCCCTAGAGTCTGTAGCATTGATTCACATCAATCGAATAGATGTGCACGCACTACCCAGACCGTTTTGAATTGTCCCATTTAATTGAGCCTAGGCACCAACCTCCTCAAAGCATTCTCAGTTGCGGTAGTCATCGTCTCCAGTGGACCAGACGACGGTCCGGCGGTCATACAGTCGGACTCGCCACAAATCGTCAGTCGTCATACATACCCGTAGTACAAAATTCTAATGTGAAATACAGTATACCACAGTACCGCGTGTCACGTCAATCAGTAACCTCACACCTGAACTGGTCTGATAAAGCATTATTGCCATTGCGTGCGTAGTTTCGACTGTCTTTTGCGGGCCCGTAGTGTGCCTTTGCAACACGTATAGCGCCAGTAAAAATTTGAAAATGTCCGCTCGCTCGCGACGACATTGCCGTCCATAAGCTGCACGCAAAGAGCCTAGGGGTGTGCGTGGGTGGGTTGTCGATCTCGGCCCTAGTCCAGTTTGCCGGCGCGCGCCCTCTCTCGCTGCTCTAGCGGGTAGGTGAGCACGCCCGTGCCCACGACGTAGTCGAGCGCGTAGTTGAGCCGCGTGAAGAGCCACAGGAAGTCCAGGTTGCGCTGCGCTTTGTACAGGCCCTAAAAGGCTGTCATGCTGATGCAAACAACGTGGAGGACAGCGGAGCGGAGGCCCTCCCTCACCGCGTAGGGCTTGAGCAGGGGCTTGAGCGCGTCCGTCGCCTCCTTGAGCCGGTAGTGGGGGATCTGCGTGAAGAAGAGGTGGTGCGCCACGTGGCCGTCCGAGATGTGGTGCAGCACGTAGTCCAGCCCAAAGCCGTACGTTCTAAAGAGAGAGGGGCTGCAGGATTGGGGGGAGGGCGTCGCGGCGGAGTCGGACCTGTCGATCGTCTGGAAGGCGCCCTTGACAAAGGTCCACTGCGAGTCGTCGTAGCACTCGACCTCGACGTCCTGATGGTGGAGGTAGGTGAGCATGATCATCCAGAAGCCCATGATGAACAGCGGCACGAAGTAGACGCTGAGCATGCGCAGGTAGTCTCCGTCGAAGTGGCGCACGACCAGATAGAGCCAGCCCAGGCACGTGGCGAGACTGACGCAGCACTGCAGCCGCTCCGTCCACGTCTCGAACAGCCGACTGGTGGGCACGACGTGACTGCCGTCCGGCACGCCGAACACTGTGTATATTGGGAAATACCTGAACGCGATCATCCGCTCTAGTGGAATTCGTAACTGAGCTGTATTAGCAACTGTATATCGGAACTCTGAGATAAACGCGCATTTCAGCGGCAGGAGCATTGCAGCAGCACTGCACTCACCGAAAGAAGGCGGACACAGGATTCTTGGCGACGAAGTTGAAGATCCACGGCCGGGCCTCGAACTGCTCCTTGGTGACCCAGGGGTGTCCGCGGTCCTTGCGCAGATGACTGGTGTAGAGGTGGTGCTGTCGGTGGGACTTCTGCCAGGGCCAGTAGGGACTGAGCAGCGCCGAGTGGCACACGTGTCCGCAGAGGTCGTTGAGCCAGCGGTGCTCGCTGAAGGAGCCGTGGCCGCAGTCGTGGCCCACGCAGAAGAGGCTCGCGCCCAGCGTGCCCGCAGCCAGCCACCAGGGCAGCAGGCCGCCCACGCCCCACGACGAGAACCAGTCGTACGTCCAGTACAGCGCTCCCAACAGCGCGAAGTCCAGAGAGAGAGAGAGAGTCACTCGCGCACTCCTATGCTTGCCTACTTGCTCTCCGTACTGGAGCACCGTTTGCTGGATACAGGACAACGCTAAGACGCCCTCAATGGCCAATATACCACAACCACCTCCACGGCGCCTTCTTGTCTAGAGACGCATCAGTATACCGAACGACATGTACCTACAGGCACGTTACAGAACGACATCTGCACAGGGCAGCGACATCACGAGCAGGGTTGCATAAAAAAAATTTCAATTTTTTTTACTTTGACCTAGGAACCATCATTGGTGCCAAATACCTGTACTATAGATACTTTTAGCCTATTAGAGTGTCAAACAAAACAAATAGTGCTTCCCTAAATAAATGGGAGAGTGAAGGCCAAGAAAGCACCAGCACCTTCACCAGCCTTCAGAAGCGTATTTAGCAACGTTTTCTAAATTTTACCCAAAATTTTTTTTTTAATTTAAAAAATCCAACTTTAAAAAAACCAACTTTTTTTTTAATTGTGCAACCCTGATCACGAGAAAACCCATTGTCAGGGAAGTCCTCGTTAGTGGGGCCCATAAAGAACCCAGAACCGTGCGCGCCGCGCAAGAGGCCGATTCTCTCGCACTGGACCATCCTTGTTCGGCAGTTGTACATTATCTCAGCTACTGTGTACTTGCACAACGTGCAAAACAGCGGCGAGTGGCTCTCCCTGTATCATGAAGTAGATGGAGATGAGGGCGCTGCGCTCGAAGCAGCGCTTCGGCAGCTGTCTCTTGATCTCCGCGATCGACGGATATTTCTGCGCCGCGGTGACACACATCGTCGGCGCGGCGGAGGGTTCGTGAAGCGGTGGCGCGCGCGTACTCGAATGACCAACAAGAATGCCGTCGCCGCTTATCGGTCCGAGAGTCAGAAACCGTCCTCGGCGTCGCGACCAACGCGCGCGCGAACTTTGAACTGGAAGGCGGCGGCTCCAGAAAGCGCGGCCGTCCTCCGAGGTGGCACCACTCGCGGCGCTGCTGCTGTCACGTCGTCTGGGCTACTGCTAGCTAGCTTGGTTTTTCTCCATAAACTACCTACGTGCAAGCTGGGACGCTGAGAAGAGACTGCCCCGTAAGCGTGACGTCATTCGCATGCTCCGCTGCTCATTCAGAAGGACACGCACACGCACACACAGTGGCGCTGGACAAATGAGGGAACGAATCGTACTCGCAACAGCCAACTCGGCAGATTCAATCAAAACCACTAAAACAAATCTAAGGGAAACAAAACAGGCGATTCCTTCGAAACCAGTGTGGAAACAAGCGACAGTACAGTACACACCGTATGTACTGCTAATAGGAGGCTGTGTACGATACATGAGATTAGAAGTAGCTGTAGACGTCGTCATCTAGATCCGAGTCGGCGCTCTGACTACTCGACTCTCCGTTCGAGTCGTCATCTGTCGACGACTCCGCTGCTGCCGCTGCCGAAGGCAACCGGCCAAAGAAGGGCGCGAGCCACTGCCTGCAGGGCTCGACGACACTACTGTAAACACACAAAAAAATTCGCCCACCTTGTAAAGTCCGACTTCTTGGCCAGTTCCAGGGACATGCGTCGTATGCTGGCGAGTTGGCCGTCTTCTACGATGCCGAACGTGTCGACACGGAAGCAGTTGTCGGCGTTGTCGTTCTGCCGGTTCCTAGGACATTCTCCCCCAAGTCGTCACGCGCGTTCAATTAACGCCACATTTTATTGAGCCTATAACATAAGTACGTATTAAAAGGAGGCAGCGAAGTCAACCCGCCAGCAGTTCTTTTTTTTCACAAAGTCTTGGATAAAGAAAGTCGACACGGCAACACTTGGATTGATCTCGGTCTCATGTCGGCAAACATGGGCAACCAGTAGACCTAGTTGGAAGCGACAGTTCCGGCCCGTTATGGGGAGCCAGCAGCCATTGGGCTGACTGGGTATCATCTGTCCTTAGCAGCAGTGAATGATGTGTGACCAGAGAGAGGCCGCCTCGCGATCAGAGAAGCGAACCACACAAACAAACAAGGTGGTGCTGGCAAACATGAGAAAAGAAAGTTGTGCTACTGACGAGAGGCGTTGGCAATTGGCATTAGTATCACTTTGCCTTGGACTGTTGCGGCGGTGATAGAACAGCGAGGTAGCTATCACAAGGTAATTCAGCTGGGGAGGGCGCTGACGAAATTCTCGTCAAAGAATCCTGAACCGTCATCAATAATAGATATAGAACGACGATACAATTTTGACCATTACTCTCAACAAAAAAAAATAACAATTTACGTTGCGGTATGCTCACATTCGCAAATCGCACATCTATTCTCGTTAAGCTAATGCCTCCTTTTAATAGTGTACCGCACTATTTACCGTACTAAATGTGGCTCCACATAAGCGCGCACCACATTTTGGGGGAGAATGTCCTGGTCACGGTTCTGCCGCTGGAGCTCCTCGGTTTCGCAGAGGTCGGGCCGGCTCTCTCGGCGAAAGAGCCGGCGCACGGGCGTCGGCTCGAGCGCGCACGCGGGGCAGAGCGCGGTCGGCGCCGACAGCGACGTGACCAGGTCGCGTTTCCGTCTTTGCGACACCTGCGTGCGTGCGTGCGTGTGTGGTACGTCACTGATGGGGGGGGGGGGGTCCGCACCGCTTGGTTGACCAAGAGCGGCGCGCCCTTCTCTGCTTGCTCGTCCATAGGCTCGAGACACTTATCGCAGTGGAGCCCCAGTGAGCTTTCGCCTGGCTTTCCCGGGCTGGGGACAGCAGCCATGGGCGAGCGTGTCGCCTCGGCCGCGAGCTCGCGCGGCACCACCGACTCTTGCCAGTCGCCCTTCTGCGTCGTCAGGTACGTGTACAGCATGCTGGAGAGAGAAAAAAACGCTTTTCACGGCCTGGAGGGCAAGGGAGTGGAACCCGCGCCCACCCGCTGAGCACGAGCGCTTTCTTGGCGCGCGTGAGGGCGACATAGACGAGGTTGTCCTCGTCCTCGTCCTTGGTCGGCGACCAGGACACCTGGAGCTGAATGCTGCCCATCTGAAGAAAAAAAATACGCGAACTTATAGCTCGGTGCAGACCTCAAAAGGGCCCGCTACCCACCGTGCTGACGACCTCTACGACGTCCTCGCTGGTGCAGAAGTCGTCGGCCAGCCGGACGGCGTCGAACTCCATGCCCTTGGCCTTGTGGGTGGTCGTCACGACGAACTGGGCGCTCGTCCAGTCCGACTGGAGGCAGTCGCGAATGCGCGCCAGCAGTGTAGGCACCTGGAAAAGAGGGGTGGGCAGCTAACGCGGCCCGAACACACCCCCCCCCACCTCTCCGAGAGCATCACACACCTCTGCTAGATGTCTTTCAACGATGCTGATTTTCATCGACAGTTCACGGTCGTAGCGCTTGTCGGCGAAACCGCGCAGGGCACCGAGCGACTTGAAGCCGCCATAGAACTTGGAATTCTACAAGCGAGAAAATGATTTGCACATCAATACAGTAATCACCTGTCAGTAGAAATGATAAGACTTACGTGAAAGGGCCGCGTCCGTTGGTTGGGTGGTAGCGACAAAAGATGGATATCTGAATATTAACCAGCATAATTAACCATAAATAAGTGTACTAGCACAACTAAGCCTAATTAAGGGTCTAAGCCCAAGAAAAGCCTAAGACACCAGTACTTGATACTCAGAGATCACCTTCAATGTCGTTGAAACCGAACTTGTCGGGCCCGCCTAGCAGCGCCAGTCTCGGTTTGGGGGTCAATGCCGAGAGCTGCGCGCCTGAATCATAATAAGAGCCTGTTGCATCGCACGCACGCACGCACGTACACTCGCGGAAGACGGTCGCGTTGTTCCTGCAGATGACGCAGAGCTGAAGGGCGCGCTCGCGCAGTTGCCGACCGGTGAAGAGGCGGTCGGGTCTCTCGGAGCCGACGAGCAGCTTGCCCTCCATGCGGCGCATCTTGCTCAGCCAGCAGTCGGCGAGGAAGCCGATCGAGGCACCGAAGCGGAAGCTCTGCGTCAAGTAGAACGTGCGCGTCACCACCTCAAAGGGGCGCCACTTTTTATCGGCCAACGCTCGGGTGTGGCCGCCAGCGCGCCCTACGGCGTTCATGGAGTCGAGCGCGTTCACCGCCCCGCGGAAGCTGTAGATCTGCTGGTTGGGGTCACCGACGAAGATTCGCGGCACCCTCTGACGCCGGATGACGTCGAGGAGGGCGGGGTTCATGTCCTGCGCCTCGTCCACGAGAATCGCGTCATAGGGCTCGCCGAGATCCGTGTAGAGCTGCGGCCGCTCCAGTTGGAAGAGCTTCACGTAGCCGTCGTGCGTCATCTTCACGGACCTGCCGACGCACGCACGCACGTACACGTGTACCGTCCGAGCATGTGTAGGGCTCACCTGTTGCCGACGTCGCACATGCAGTCCCAAATCGCCTGAGCGTCGCGCACTAGACGCTGCTGCGCCGCCTCCGACAGCCTGGCGCGTCGGTCGTCGACGCGCCGCTCCGGCACGTTCGACAGGCCGATCTCGGCGTCGGCGCTGGCCAGGAACGCCTCCACAGTTTGGATGGCCTTAACAGAATTCGATGCGCCTACGCACCCACGGAACAAAGCGCACCGAAACCGCGCCGACCAGTTTGACTCGCTCGAAATGCGACAGTCCAATGCCTGTCGCCTTCGCCGAGCCTCTGGCAGAGTGGGTGCTGCTGCTCGAGTCTTCCTTGAGCACGCCCAGTACGTCGTTGAATCGGAGCGAGCCAAAGGACATCTTGGAGCGGTAGAGTTGGCCCAGCGACTGCCGTACCCTGCCGTCCGCCGGCTGAGCGGTCGGCACGTAGCTGCAATGCGTCGTGAACACCGTCAGCGAATCAAGCAAGGCAGAAAGACTAGGCGGATGGTCTAGTGGTAGAGAATCGGCCTTTCGCGCGCACGGTGCTGGGTTCGATTCCTGATGGATCCACTAACGAGCATTTCTCTGTCAATGATTTCTCGCGCTGGCGCAGCCCTATATTGCCGACGGCGTTCTTACTGATGCCCCCTGGCTTCTGCCTCTAAAAAGCGGCTGCCTCTTGGATATGGGTACGGTAGCGTTGCCCTGGATCCATCCAACAACAGGTGAAGGAAGAAAGACGGACTTGTAGGCGAGCGAGTGGGTGGTCTGACAGTGGGCGTTGGCGGGGAAGCGGCGCCGGACGAGCTCGCAGACGTCCTTGTTGAACATGAGCACGAGGAAGCGCCAGCTGGGCCGGGCGCGCACGTACTCCTCCAAGGTCGTCGTCTTGCCCGTGCCCGCGAGCGCGATGATCTTCACGCACTCCTCGTCGCGGACGTCATAGTTGACGACGCGGAACTGCTCGAACGTCAGCCGTCTGCCGCCCCCGACCCCCGCTGTCCCTGCGCCCGGCGGCGTCGAGCTCAGGAAGCCGTGAAGCGACATCTGACCCGGCTGGCGCTGAAGAAGCGTCCAGCTCAGTGGTGGATCCAGGGGTGGGGGAAAGGGGGAATTCCCCTCCCGAAATCGAAAGTCTAGGGGGGAATGGCAAAGGACTAAGCCGTGGGAGAAAAAACGTGTCTAGCGAACGTACTTTTCCCCATAAAAATGGGTGCAGGTGGTCAAAAATCGTGTATTATGTATTACATGTATTTACATACAGTATTTTATGTATTATGTCAATAATGGACCGATTGGGTGCCCAAAACATCGCCGAAATAACCCAGCATCTGTAAATTTCAACAGGCTTTCCCTTCTGCTAAATTCTTCCCGTCGGAAAAAAATTCTGGATTCGTCACTGATCCAACCATGGCTGCCACTGCAACTGCAGAGGAAAAGAAGAAAACCTTGGCGTCGCGTCTGAGCTCGGCGCAGGACCGTCCGCCCGAGTGCTCGACGAAATAGACGGCAGAGTAGAGATTGTAGTGGTATCTCGGTGTGATGTGCAACTTCCGGTGGCAGTAGAGCAACAGCGCGGCCACCAGGTAGCAGCACTCGACCAGGGTGACCTTCTGCGAGGGACAGGCGCTCAAGAGACTCCTGATGAACTGCGTCGTCGTCAGCGCCGAGTCGGTGCTCAACAGCACCGCCTGACGACGAGATCACCCGCGCTGGCACCAATTATACGCACCGATGAAAAATCGATATTTCCCACTCACGACGACGGCGATTCTCGTCCAGATGGAAGGCTGCTTGAGCGTGACCTTGCTCCACACGTTGGCTACGAACCATCGCAAGGCGTCGCCGACCCAGCGCTGCTGGTCCAGCGCGTCGACGAGAGGTCCCTGCTCGGCGGGGCTGGGCACGCAGACCACCACCCTGTCGACCACTCGCAACAGGTCGAGCAGCGCCGTGCCGCGACTGCGCAGACTCCGACGCCCGCTGGGACCTTCGCGCAGTTGAGCCTCCAACTGAAGGAAAGGCTCATAGTCGAAACGCAAATGACCCGACACCCTAAACACACCCTGTTACCTGGTGGGGGATTCCAAGTCGAAAGTCAGCTCCCCCCCCCCCAAAAAAAAAAGAATTAAAGAAGGCACCTACTTGTGAACAACTGTTCTGGACATCATCCTTCAGCCCCCCTTGTAGTTCCGAGTTCCGAGACCCCACCCAGGCTCGGCTTGAGGCGGTTTCGGGTATGCCCTTTACCTCGGTGTCGACTCCGCGCCGGTACTTGTGGTAGAGCTTCTTGAAGTGGAGAAAGCGGTGGTCGGCAATCAGGTCGTACCAGTGCCGACAGACGCGACTCTCCACCAGCAGCAGGTCGAGCAGCGGCAGCTGGCCGAAGATCTGTCTCAGCACGTCCTCTTTGCCTCGGAGTTTGACGAAATGGTTGGTCCGGTCGTCGTCGTCGTCTTCGTCCGATACGAGGTCGACCAACTCTTCGGCGCGGCGTAAGTCTCTCTCCACCTCGAGCGCGGCGCCCGTCAGCAGAGAGCAGTCGGCGTCGTCCTCGCTCTCTGGAAACCGAATCCTCGAACCGCAGCCAACCCCACCGCGACAATTACAAGACCAAACCGGTCTCTTTGGGCGCAGCAGTGACTTCGCGACGTTTCGTCTCGACGACAGACGGGTCGTCGACCGAGACGGAGTTGCGCTTTCGCGACGACGAGTTCAAAATTGGAGCTTCCGGCGCCTTGGCTTTGGCACTCAATCGGCCACTGCGCCGGCGCACGCTACCTTTCGATTCCATGTGGACAATGCGTCGTCACTGACCACTGACCGAGACAACAACACGCCCTTTATGCGCGGATGTGGTGACAAAGAGAAAACGTAACGGACATTGACGAAAGATATCGCGCGCACGCACCCAGACACCGTAGTGCAAGGCGAACAAAAGTCACTTTATTAACTACCACTCTGCAACAGCGCGCCGGTGTATTTATTCGAACGCCTCGTGTAACAACAGACAACCCTATGGTGTGCGTGTGTGTGAAAGAGTGTCGCTTGCACTTGCTTCGAAGTCGCTTCTCTCCTCCCAACGTCGCGTCCTGCAAACAGCATACAAATGTGCCCCATGCCTCCAGAGAGGCGTGGTCAGTTGCATCGCATAGGTGTCCATGGAAATTGGGGCAGGGGGGGGGGGGTCGGGCTTGGACGTGTGGTGTGCATCGAAATTTCACCTAAATGATACTGTTTTGCTTAAAATGTGCTCAAAGGCTCACTCAACATTGATCCGAACGCCATTTGTACACGTGGTTTTGAAAGCAAAAAGCACACAACTACAACACAGCAAAATGTTTTGGCCACTTTCATTATTTTATGAGCCAATTCTAAGTGAACATTGGGGTCGAGGTTCAGAAAATGATGATGGGGGGGGTGGTTGTCATTCCGAGTCATTCTGGATGGGATCGACAGGCGGTGGTTACCCCCCCCCCCCCTCCCCACGGGCACGTGCGGTCAGTGGTGGCGACCTGAACGATCTGTCACTTGGTGCGGGGGTTGCCCAGGGCTCCGCCGGCGGTCGACAGAAAGGCAACGAGAGCGGCGGAGCCCACAAAGCTGCAGAGGCAGTTGGTGGTGGGCGCGAGCCGAGCGCAGAGGACGAACGCCGACACGAGCAAGGCGCAGACGAAGAGCGCGTTGTTGTAGAACAGCGAGAAGGTCGTCGCCTCGTGCTCGGCCACCTCGTTCTGCAAGCGAACAAAGTCGTAGTCGTCGTAAGCCTGGACGAAAAAAGAAAACGCCGAGCCTTCTTCCAGAGAATCCGCTCGTCCTTCTCCTGCTTGGACACGGTCTTGTTGTCGGCGAACTGGCGCGCCACCTCGCGCGTCACCGCCTCCGACCGTCGTTGGGCCACCCTAGGAGCGAGACGCGAGCTACCTACCCCAAATAACCATCGGGACAAGAGACGCACTTGTGCTTGAGCACGTATTTCACGTTGCGATAGGCGAAGGCCATGAGCCACGTGGAGGCGACCACGCAGACGGCCCAGACGATCGCCGAGTCCTTGGGCTCCATCTGCTGCACGCGCCAGAAGAGCCTAAGGCGAGCCAATGACGACTCGGCGCTGGCACAGTGTCGACACGGCACGCACGCACGCACGCACGCACCACAGAGGCAACAGCGAGATGAGCAACGCGTTGCCGTAGAACAGCGCAGAGCTCTTCGTCGAGACGTTCCGCGAAAAGTCCTAAAAAAAAACACGAAATTTAGTCATGTTTTCAGTGATTCAATTCGGCAGACAACAAAGAAAGAACCTGAAGCAGCAGCTCTTCCTCCTTCGTCAGCTTCTTTGAAGGCGCCATAATTCTAAAGATACCCTTGGAAAGTCAACGGCTCCACCAAATCGGCAATTCCCGCAAAACTACGGACGAATTCAACTTGATTGTGGTTCACTGGATGTACAACAGTTCATAAAATACTTCAATTGAGAAACGAGTTCCACGTAGAGTAGTGCGGTGTTGAACACGTGCTGCAAACAAATTCCAAGTTTTGCGCCACCTCTTCAAACGTGTTTTACTCTTTCGAAACTGCAAGGACCGTACCGGGTTCTAAAACTAACACTATTTAAACCGCGTACCCTACTCTTTGGACAAAAACTATTAGATCGGGTTACGGTCAACAATGTAGGTAGGTTTGAAAGTGGAGCAAACAACAAAGTCTTGTCCGGACAGACATTTGTGCTACCGTAGTACGCGGTTGCGTTATATGGGTGCATTGAAGAACCACTCACAGACTCCATCTTTTCGTCTGGTACTTCAACCACCCCCCCCCCACTTTTAAGCAGATACAAACAGAAGCTGGAGATATCCTCCCTCTCTATCTTGTGAGGCATGTTGTACCGAAAAACCCTATACTTAGCTCCCCCCCCCATAATTAGTCCCTATAATTATACACTCTCCTAAGACCACTTTGAGTCTATAAGTCTATAAGTCTGGGTGTATGTATAGTCGCGTATGTGTACGTGTGTACATGAATGTGCACGTGAGACTGTGTGAGAGTGTGTTAGAGTGTACCAATGTATGTGCGCAGCGTCTATTTCCCTTAAAAATCGCCTCCACGCTCCTTTCCACCCACAAAGCTTCCCACACATCGACACTTCCAGTTTATAAGCCCCCCATTTAATTAGCCACCCCTATAATTACACACCCTCCTAGAGCTCGAACGAAACAATTAGCCCACAGAGTGCTAATTATAGGGTTTATGGTATGTGGGGCATAAGTGTAGTACACCACCGCCACCCACATGTTGTGTTAGAATTACCGTATTCTGTGCTGTATACTGTAGTGAGGACCCTTTCTTTATAATGTACCTATGTAGTGTATGTATGAGTGCAGTCATCGTCAGCCGGTCACATCGATTTTTTTTTTGCCAGATTCTGTTTTGATTCTGTGCATAGAGATTTATTCGATTTCAACAAGCGTCGTCTTCTAATTCCTTAGTCGTCGTAAGTATACATAATCCTGTCTTCAATCGCGCAATGAACACGTTCTAACTTCTCGAAACGCTTTTTGACCGTCTCATCAAGGCGTGCGCTTGGGGAAGGTGGTGCTGTACTGGAGCTTGCCCTTCTTCTTGTGGAACGTGAGCACGCCTTCCTGCTGTCCCAGCTCGACGTAGCCGAAGCCGCCCCGGCCGTAGCCGGTCTGGCCCGAGGGCGACGAGAGGCCGCCGTACTCGAAGAGGAGCGTGCCGTTCTTGTAGTTGTGTCGGTGGCGGTTGGGAGAGGCGAACGCCCCCAGGCCCGTGATCACGTAGCGCACGGTCGTGCCTCCCAGCGTGTAGCTCAGGTCCTAGAGAGGTGCGGGGCTGGGTGAGAGAGGCTGCAGACAAAAGAGATTGGGAGATGCGAACCTGGTGCCCATGCTCGTGTCCCGACAGGAGAGCCGTGACGCGGTACTCGTGCAGGAGGGGCAACACTTCGTTGATCATGGGCTCGTTGTTGCCGAAGAAGCCCACCGACAGCGCGGGGTGGTGGGACACGACGAAGAGGTAGTCGGCCCTGTGTCGGCGAGCGAATGTTTGCTCGACAACTGCGTCGACACATTCTTAAAGGTCACCGACGTTGAGGCCGCTAGTTTCTCCTCGAGAAACTTCTTCTGCTTCGCATACTTGACGGGGTACACCGCCTTGTCGATGATGAACTGAGAGTCGATGACGATGAACTCGACCGTGACTCCGCTCGACTTCAGCTGGTAGTTGACCGTGTACCAGTAGTAAGGCAGGGTCCTTCAAACGTGTGTATGTTACAGTAACCCGTTTGTTCATTTTACAGAACAAACCATTTCTTGCTGAGGTGCGTGTATTCGACTTGAGCGGCCGCGTTGCCCTTGTGGTCGTGGTTGCCGAGGCTGATGTACCAGAGGTGCTCGAGTCCCGGCTTCCGGTACACTTTTTCGAAGGTTTTCTGCAACCGGAACGAATGACTCTTAGGGGGGAGCAGGAGGGAGGTGTGTTTCTCTCTCGCTCGCTAGCTCGCCTCGAATCTCTTGCTCTTGACGTTCTTGACTCCGTGGAAGTAGAAGTTGTCGCCCAGAGTCATGGTGAAGTGGACGCCGCCCTTGGAGAGCGCCAGCTTGCCGGCCGCCTTGGCCACCTTCTTCTGGACGGACGTCGAGTAGGGGTAGACGGGCCAGCCGCCGAAGTCGCCGATCAGCAGGAACCGGATGCTCTCGTCGTCCACGACGCACGTGTCCCCGTCCGTGCAGTAGCGCGCCTCCCCGGCCACTACACGGCGCGCGCTACGCACACGGTCACCTTCCGCTACTCGAATCAACAAAACCCACCCAAAATGACGGCAGTAGCCAACAGTAGGACGAAGCGCAGCATGTCTGTCGGCGAATAGTCAGTTGGAACAGTGACCCCAGCCCGAAGTCTGTCAGTATAAAAGGGTTTGCTTTTTCGGACTCAGGACAATCCAGACCAAAAGTCGAAGGGCACGCAAGCGTGTTTTATCTCGGGCGAATAGTGTGTAGCGGAGTCCATGACCAACTAGGGTCTTTCTCGGTTGGTTAGGCGCCTTAGCGCCGACTGAGTTAGTCTAAACGTGGCATACCATCCAGCTGGATTACACCTAGGTGCAACTGAATCGCGCAAACGCCATGCTCCGCTGTCACTTGGAAGAGCGCGGTCCAAGAGATTGAAACAGAGGAGAGGGTGGGCTATGAAACCACCTCATTTCATGTTTTCTCTTGTACGCAACATGTGTCTTCTCAGTCTACGTTCGGGCAATCGTTGCCTTCCTTTCCGAACTACGCTTTACTTGCCTGTACAGCGCTGCGCTGTGGCGTTGAACGAGCACGTGAGCAGCGTCTGGCGTGGCGTTGAACGTGCACGCGAGTAGAGTTGGAAAACACCCCGTACTGTCTTCAGCACGCCACACGTGTTCCGGATTAGGCAAACGCTCGTTATCTGTAACAGCGGCGACGAGTCCGTCGGCGCCGTATGGATTATAACCCTTCAAGAGTCGCTCTTGCTGTCGTCGACGGCGGGGGCGGCGTCGACCGAGGCGTGCCGGTTGCGCGGCATGGAGGAGTGGTAGAGCTGCTTGCCCTTCTTGTCGTAGAAGGCGAAGACGGCCTCGGAGACGCCCAGCTCGAAGAACATGAAGCCGCCGCGGCTCGCGGCGCTCGGACCCAGCTTGCCGCCGTACTCGTACAAAAGGCGGCCCTTCTTGTTGCGGTGCTTGTAGAGGTTGATGCCCGAGAACGAGCCCAGTCCCGTGATGATGTAGCGGGCGGTGTGGCCCCCCTCCGTGTGCACGATGTCCTGTGAAGGAGAGAGAGAGAGAAGCGGTATAGGTAAACGCAGGAACGCGGTCATTCAGGCGCGGCCACGCACCATGTGACAGTGCTGGTGGCCTGACAGCAGCGCCGTCACGCGGTACTGATGCACGAGCGGCACCTAAACCCGCTTTTTTAAATGCTTCTCCCAATGCATTTCGGCCTGAAGTCAGCGATCAAGCGACATACAATCTCTCTCATGATGGCGGGCTCGTCGGGTCCGAAGCAGACCGACATGGCCGAGTGGTGCGTGACGATGAAGAGGTAGTCCGCTCTGAGTGGTGATTACATTCGTCGAGCAGCGCACAGCAAGAGAGTGAAGCGTGGTATACTTGGAGGCGGCGAGCTTCTCTTTGAGGAACTTGTCCTGCTGCGCGTACTCGACGGGATGCTTGTGCTTGTCGACGATCATGACCGTGTCGAGCATGATGAACTCGGCCGTGACGCCGTTCTTGAGCGCGTAGTTGAACGAGTACCAGTAGTGGGGCATCACCCTGCGTCGAATCCACCAGTCGGCGGAATAGCGTCGGATCGTATGTGCGCACGTACGTACCACTTCTTGTTTTGTCCGGCCGTCAGCTTGGTGTACTGGATCTGCGCCTCCGCATTGCCCCTGTGGTCGTGGTTGCCCAGCAGCATGTACCAGAGGCCGTCGAAGCCACGCTGCCAGTAGATCTTGCGCCACGTGTTCTGCAGCAGCACTATCCGTGGACAACGATCCACATGCTTGCGTGGGTACTGGCCTCGAAGCGGTGACTGAAGAGGTCCTTGACTCCGTTGAAGTAGAAGTTGTCGCCGTTGGTGAGCACGAAGTGGGAGCGTCGGCTCTCGGCCAGCGCGCCCGCCGCCTTGGCGACGCTGCGCTGGACGAAGGTCCAGTAGGGCCAGAGTTGCTTGCCGCCCCAGTCGCCGATCAGCGTGAACCGCAACGTCTCGTCGTCCAACTCGCACACGTCCCCGTCCGTGCAGTAGCGCGGGTCGGACACTGCACGCAACAACTCACAAGTAGCTAGCTACACCACCAAGTGCTGCGTGTGACGTGACGAGAATACGGTACAGTAGTACGGTACGTAGATTACCCGCGCATGCGACAAAGCACAGGAGCAAGGCGACGGCGAAGCGCATGATGCAGTTGTTGCTCTCGTCACAAGTCGACAGCACTGAAGGCCGTCGGCGCCGCGTGGGCCTCTTATGTACCGTAATTTCAGTTTATGACAGCTCGGGGCACCGGCCGGTGTTTGCCGAGGCGGCGGCTATTGGGCCGAAGATGTTACGCTTCGGCGGCGGAAGCGCGCAGCAGCCGCCGCGCGCAAGTGCAGAAGTAGCAAGCCATCGAATCGTAAAGCGGCCACCGTTTTCCCAAGGCGCCGCTTTGATCTCCCGACGTTCGCGCTCGGTTTCATGGCGCCGCATAACTTTCGCTTCCTTCGCTACCGTACGCCGATAAAGTTCTCGGATTCGAATCTCTTCGGCTCTAAACGACGCTTTTTTCCGAATCTCGTCGTCGTCAGTCGACGTCTGGAATGCAAGGGCAGTCTAGTCACGCACCAAGTGGACTCTTTGTCTGGGGTTAGACAAACAGGCGAAACAAACACCCGAGGTGCCACTGTTTTTACTGCCGCGCCACCTTTATGGAACATCACACCCTTTACGAGCGCCCCCGAAGGGCGGACGGAGGCGCGCTTCTTTTGACACGCGCTGGTCCTTTTCGAGCCCGAACGACGAAAGCATCGCGTCCCGTTCCACCCGCGTGATGTTTAGAAACCAATTGCACACGTCACTTTCTGCGTTGCTTTTCTGATGCGTCGTTGCTTTCTTTCTTTGTGGTCAAACCTGTTCGGCCTTTTCACCGCAATTTCAATACAATTATTGACTATTAATCCTTAATTCCAACTGTACACCAAGAGAGACGTATACAGGGCGTTTCAAATACACCTAGCTACACTTGTATGTAGGTACATCCTGTCATTTGGTATCCGCGTTGTCAATTTGACCTGTTGCTTCGAGTATTTGAATGAGTGCACCGCTGTTTTTTTGTTGCACGTTTGTGTGCACGCATTGTCAACCTGCCGCCAGGAGTTGCTCCCGACCCCAAATGTCAAGAAAGTGGCCGGGTAATGGAGGCGGCAGATGGGCGGTGTGAGGTGTGGGCCATAAATTAACCCGCAGTTGAGCGGCGACGCTAGCATCAACACGCAATGCACCTTTTGACAGATGTCGGATTAGTAGGTCGCAAATTTCTTTGTTTAAAAAAGGGCTTCTAACTCATCACGATAGGTGAAAACAACTTCGTTTTTGCGAGTCTACTTTTAGAACGAGAAGGGACAAAAATTACCGGTCAAGGTCCGCCACGCCACGCCCACCACCCAGAAGGCGGTGGGCGTGGCGCGGTCGCAAGCTGCTGGCAGCGACTCGCACGTACGCTTCCGTGTAGTTCGACGCTGCGTTAGACAAAGTAGAAAGGATGCAAAATAAAGAAGCTGTTACACTGAATACAGTATATGCACCCTGCTGCGTGGCTGAAACTGGTTTGTTGTAGTCTGTGCTGAGCAATTAACCGTTTAAAAGTGCCATTGCGAATTCTGGACGCTGCTGATGATGATCGGACGGCGGGTGGCACAACCCACTCTGCAGCAGAGAGTCGACCAAAATGGGAAACGGAACGATTCTCCTTCTTCTTGCCATCTGGACTGCGGCTAAAGGGGAGCAAGACGACTTTCAGCAGCTCCAAATCCTCTCGGACGGTAAGTCACACAAGCAACGCTGTCCCATTTTATAGGTGTTTTCCAGAACGTACACTGTAGGTACCTACATATAACCTAAGGTCAAGACAGCGCGGCGCGTATCATTCAGACATGCAGCTCTCCACGTTCACCGACTACAAGCAACTTCTGACACCCAACGCGAGGCACACGCGCTATTGCGAGAGCTTCATGTCGATCGTCAGGAGAAGCACGTTAGTTCCCGTCAGGCGTGAGACGTAGTTGAGTTAAAAACAAAAATTTTTCAGGAGTCCGTCGACGGGCGATGAGGGCCACGCGTACGTCGCCTGCCTGCCCGACCCCGCTCGCTTCGACGGTCGGCTCTGGCTCGAGTTCGCAGCGCCCAAATCCGCCTACAACACGTACAACTTTCACGGCAACAAGCACCACGTCTTCATTCTCGGCAAATGGGGTTCGCTCTTGCTCCATGCGCCCACTTGCTGGTCGTGATTCGGTGCACTTGTAGCCCCCAGTGAAGTCATGGCCCCAGCAGTGCACTCGAATAGCCCGATGAAAAGTAGAGTTGCAGCCCCGTTGCCCTTTCAGCGCGCAGTCCCGACGGCGACGACATGGACTTCGAGCCCATGTGCGACTTTCGACAGAAGCCAGCGCCCGCCCTCTTCGAGTTCGCGTGCCGCCTGTGCGTTGTCACGCATTTTTGAGGCGGTCGTACCGGACGCAGAGAAGCGCGAATGCCCTGGCGACCTAGTCCCAGTTCAGCTGTCAAGTGGTCCTGCTGCGCGAGAAGTGCCCGGCCGAGGCGCGCTACGCCATCCAACCGCGCCAAGAGGACGAGACGGTCGGCGGAAGATTTCTCCTCTACAGCGCCGGAAGACGTCGCGAACTTTTTCCTTGAAGACGAAGATAACGATGCGCTGCCGCAACGGATTCACGCCCTGAATTTGTGTGTTGTTTTTTTATTTTCGGCGTGTTTCTGCGAACATGCTGCGAAAGCCGCTACGAGCTTCAACTTGCACTGCCGATTCGAACAATGCCTTCATTTCGTTACCGACACCTGTTTCGTCGGACATGCGAATTTCTTGCGTACGTGCTAGTGTGCTAATCTAAAAGGCTCAACTGCTATGCTATTACTGAAAACTTCATTGCGTATTCTGAGAGCGCAAATAGTCTGACGAGCTAAACATATTCTTTCTTTGCGCTTTACACATTTTTCGCCTTTGCGTTTCTAGACGATTTACCGGACAGGGCCACCAACAAGATCAAGCGGAACACATGTTGAACTCAATATTGTTTGCAATTTTTCTTGTAAACGCCTTTCTTGTCAGAGATGTACATTTATCGAATTACTACAACGATCCGGACTTTACACAAATACTCACGTCCGGTTCGGATGATGAAGATGAGTACCCAAACGATGACGACACTCCCGTGTCGTCAGCCGAAAGCAGCGGCGACCGCGAAAACCACAACCCAGTTGACGTTGCAGTGGAACCTGACCGGTCAGCGCGTACACTTTTACTCTTCTTTTTGACGCAGTTACTGTGTGTAGGGCTAGTGATTTGCTAGTTTAGAAGAATGCAAGGAACGGACAACAGCGCTGAGCAGCCGGCGGCTTCGGCCGCTGGACAAAAGCCAGCTGTCGAAGCGGTGGCTGTCGAAAACGAAGCGAGCAATGCCCGAGCCATCGGCGCGGCTCCTGAGGATGTCAGCGGTACTGGTAGGCGCTGGAATGCTAGTAAAAGACTTCTAGAAACTGCTGCCACCACGAACGCTCAGATGATCGGCCAGTGGTGGAGCCAGCGCTAGTTGAACAGCCTGCGTCCGCCGGAACAAGCGCCGAAGAGGACGGCGCTGGTGGTGGCATGGAGCCTTTGCGGTCTGCGACGACCCTTCCGCCAGAAGCGCCGCAATCCGACGATGAAGGGCCCAGCGACGTTGAAGAGAATAATGACTGGATCACCGAGTTAGAGGAGAAAGCGACAGGTCGAAAAACAAATTCTTGCAAAATCCGTGCTCTCTTCAATTCAGAAATGCCAATTCAGAAATGGTCCAGCCACAGCAGTACTTCTCGCTGATGGACAAATTTGATTCGCCAGTTACTCAGGCGTATTGCAAACGATACATGGATTTTGTACTACAGCACTAGTATCGAAAATAGCTTTTCTTAGTCTTTAACTAGGTCTTCAACCATTTTTTAATGCACTATCGTCAAATTATAGCGGCAACGTCAAGAGACCGCCTAACCATAAGTTTGTTGCATCCACGTCGTCTTTTGGATGTTTTAACGCTGCAAAGGAATACAAATTGTTGCGGCGTCCCAAAAGTTTGGATCCAACCGCTCTTCATTTCAACGAATACTATTACAGCGGGTACAACTACGCAGTGGGCAAATGGGGTGAGGTTTCTGTACCATGTGCCGTAGCTTGCTTGCATGACTTTGTAGTTTGATTCCATTTTAAAGCACGATACTTATTTTAACGGCTTTAGTAAAGGATCATCGGTTGAGCACCGGCGAACGAGCCGTGGAGAACTTTCAGCTCGACTGTCCAATTCCTGCCAGCAAAAACGCCAAGTATTTGTGCAGAGTGTGAGTTTGTCCGATTGGCGTTTTGACGAAGAGTGGCGAGCGTGCGTGTTACAGCTGCTGGTACGTGCTGACGAAGGCCAAGTGCCGGCCGGGCTACCGAGTTGAGCTGCGACCCAGCCACGACCATCGCACCTTCACCAGATTCGTCGTGAAGCCGCCACGCCGCCTCTACCCCACTACTCCTCTTGAAGAGTTTGATGACTAGGGGCAGCACTAGCAGCAGTCAAGCACGAAATGCAGCGTTTCAACGAATACAGAAGTGCCGATTGTTGAGCGACGAAACACGGGAGAAGTACCTATGCATACATTTGCATGCCACTCTCGCCGAGACTAACGTATATATCGTATCTTGTACCCCAACAAAAAAATAAATTGTCGTTGAGAAGGGTTTCGGGCCGATGAGCCACCGCCAAAGCCTAGGCTGTTAAAAAGTCTAAGCCTAACCAAGTCCTAAGCTTTTGCAAATCCTAACGCTAAGCGAGCGGAAAGCAAGCAAGAACCATGCTTAAGCGAGGCGTGAGCATCTGGCAAAGTCCAAGTCTAAGAAAATCCAAAGATCTAGCAATATTTTCGCACCAAGCATTCAAAGTCGTGTTTGCGTAAATACGCAAAATCTCCCGCCTCCGAGTGCAAGTAATTGGTGGCACTGTGGATTTCAAAGTGGGGGGGGGTGTTGGTTTGGGTGGTTTGGTGTTGGGGGGGGGTTGTTGTGGGGGGGGGTTGTTTTTGTTGTGTGGGGGTGGTTTTGTTTTGGTGGGGGGGGTGGGTTTTTGTTGTTTTTTTGGGGGTGGGGGGTTTTGTGTTGTGTTGGTGGTTTGTGGGTGTGGTGGGTGGGGTTGTTTGGTGGTGGGGGGGGGGGGAGGGGATATTTTGTGGTGATTGGGGTGGGGTGGGTTGATTATTTTTTTTTTTATTTTTTTTTTTTATTTGTTTTATTTTATTTTTTTTTGGTTGTTTGTGGGTTTGTTTGGTTATTTTTTTTTTGGGGTGGTTTTTGTGGGGGTGGGGTTGGGGGGGGGGGGTGGGTTGTTTGTGGATGGTGTGTTTATATGGGTGGGTGTGGTGGGGGTGGGGGGGGGTTGGTGGGGGGTGGGTGGGTGGGTTTTTGTATGTGGTTGGAGTCTTGGGGCTTTTGTCGTTTGTGTATGGTGGAGTCATTGGGGTGGAGGGGGTGTTTTTTTTTTGTCTTTGGGGGGGGTTTTTTTTTTTGGTAGGCTTTTTCTAGAATGGTGTTTTCGCGGAGTTCGTGGTGGTGCGTTGCCTGCTTGCTTCTGCCTGCTTCCTTTCTGCCTGCTTGCTGCTTGCTGCTGGATTTCGTGACGGTTTCCGAGTCCGTCGCGTCGTCATGGAGTGTCAACAAGGCTCGACGACAGCAGCAGCGGCGTCGGAGGCGGGCAGCGTCCGGTTCGTTCCGTTCCGCTCGTTCGTCTCGCCCGACTTCTGGTCGGAGCTGAGTCGGCGCAAACTCTACGAGTGGAAGCTCGACGACTGCGCGCGGCCCATCCGCGCCCACTTCGCCGACCGTGCGTGCGTGCGTGCGTGCGTGTGTGCGCTGTTCCATGCGTGCGTGCGTGCGTGCGTGCGTGCGTGCGTGCGTGCGTGTGTGCGTGCGTGCGTGCGTAGGTGCGTGCGTGCGTGCGCTGCGTGCTTGCGTAGGTGCGTGCGTGCGCTCTTGTCGACGGCCGCGGAGTGCGTAGCGTACGCGCGTCTAGACGACCCGGCTGGCAGTCCGTGTCGACTAAGTGTCGACTTCGAGTCCTTCCAAACTGGTTTGCAAGAGAGCGCCACCTCTGTGGTTGTGCCGGGAACGCTCACTGCCTTCAACACGGTCGAGGAATTCGTGAAAGCCGACAGAAAGGCGATGCTCGACGAATCGGGCCGCCGCATATGGGAGTACATACAGAGCGGTGAAGCACTTCGCCAGCCGGAATTACTGTCCAGTTTTCTTCTGACCGTCTTCCCTGTTGGTTCTGTTGTGTGCGAAAACTTCTTAGCCAAAAAGTTTCGCGCCGTTCAGGATCTCAAGCGGCACCGCTTTCACTTTTGGTTCGCCTTTCCGGCGCTGAAGTATCCCGTCGACGTAAGGACGGTCGAAGCGCCAAAGGTGGTGGACGGTGAGACGGCCAGTGAAGGCGTGGCTTGCAAACTGTTCGACGCTCTTCAAACACTGGGCGATGAAAGGCTGCCTGCGGCGTTTTGGTTGCGGCGACAGTCTGCGACGACTGATTTCGAGTTCGTGGCGCTCCAATCCACTTCCGAGCTGCAAGATGACACGGACCACGTTAGTTCTTCCGAATGTCTTTGGCGAATTGTGCGGCTCTAGACGGGTAGGCGTCATGGCTATGCTATATGGGCCATGATTGACGGCCTCCTAGCGTTGCCCCTAATCGGATCCAGCAACAACAGTTGGCTATGTTCGGTGAGGCGGAAGGGAGCTCCTGAACCCCCCCCCCCCCTGAGCCTGCATGCAATTCCACCCCGTTTGTTTTTCTGCTGGGAACGCCCTGTCGACATTGCGCTAGCGCCCTTTATGGTGTTTCAACACAAAATACGCCAAAATAACGCCGTTTGGACTCTATTTTGTCCATTTTGAACAAAAAAGTGTCTATGTTCACGGTGTATATTGTTCGCTAGCTTTCTTTTCTGTGTGGTTTGTTCTCCCATCAACTTCAATTGCGGGTGCACACGCAACATCAGATTCGGTCGACGTTTAGGCCTTTCTCGTCTACAAGGAGCCGTCTTGCTTTGACGGCCTTCCCGGCTGGCCCTTGCGCAATCTTCTGGCTGCCGTCTGCCACCATCTGTGAGCTTATGCTTCCTTCCTTCTTTTTTTTCTTTTCGTCTCGTTTTAGTCGTGAAATCTGTTCAGTCCTGCGCAGTGCACTCGACTGAACGTGGCCGCGCTGAGGGTGTCTCGGTGTCGGAGGGTGAGGAAGTGCCGGTTGACGCTCTACAAAGTGGCGTTCGGTCGACTGACGGCGGAAGAAGGGGGCGGCGGCTCGTCCCCTCCTGCAGTCGTGGGCTGGGAGAGGAACAACGAGGGCGAGCTCAAGTGGAAGTTCGTCGACCTCAGCGACCAGTTCGACCCCGCCCGGCGAGTGTCCCCCCCCCCCTTCCACCCTTGTTGTTGGATTAGGGGCAACGCTAGGAGGCAGTCAATGACCCATATAGCATAGCCATCTCCATGACGCCTTCCTGTCTAGAGCCAGATAGCCAAAGACATTCGGAAGAACGCCATCTGTAATCTAGGACAGCGACAGCACGAGAAAATCCGCCCCTTCCCCCCTGCATCGGGCAGCAGCCTCATTACTCGATTCGCTCTCGCCTCAGATTGGCCGAGAACGCGGTGGACCTGAACCTGCAGCTGATGCGCTGGCGTCTGCTGCCCCAGCTGGAGTTGGCCTCGTTCAAGGGCGCCAACTGCCTCCTCTTCGGCGCTGGCACGCTCGGCTGCAATCTGGCCAGACTTCTCCTGGTGAGGAGGAGGAGAGCTTCTCGTCTTCGTTACTGAGAATCGGCCCTGCAGGCGTGGGGCGTGCGCCGCATGACGGTGGTCGACAACGCGGCCATCTCCATGAGCAATCCCGTGCGTCAGACGCTCTACAAGTTCTCGGACTCGTACTCGGAAGGCGGCGGCGCGTCGAGCAGCGTCGAGCGCCGCTTCAAGGCCAACGTCGCCGCCGAGAGACTCAGGGAGATTGTGCCCGGTGCCAGCGTCGAAGGCCTCAATCTGACCGTGCCCATGCCTGGCCACATCGTCCCCGATACCGGTGCGAACGCTTTTCTTCGAGGAGTCACTTTCATTTGAACGGTGCACTGAGAAGACGGCAGGCACTTGTACGCCTGCGGATGGCATAGAGGTAAAGAATCGGCCTCTCGCGCGGTTCTGGGTTCGATTCTTGATGGATCCACGAAAAACGAGAATTTTCCTATCTGTGGGTTTTCTATTTCTACCCGTCGCTTCCCTAGATTACAGATGGCGTTGTTCCGGATGTGTCTTTGGCTAATTACCTATGCTGCTCTAGACGGAAAGGCGTCATACGAGATGGGTATGCTATATGGGCCATTGACGGCCTCCTTGCGTTGCCCCTAAATTAGGGGCCCTAATACAACAACAAGGTTGCAATTCTGCAGCTGTTTGTACTAAACTAGGACTGAGAACTATATGCAAATTCATGTGGATCAATGGTTTCCACGTTCCCCAGAGGCTCTTGTAGAGAAGGCGGAGGTGGTGGCGACCTTGGAGAGGCTGGACGGCCTGGTGCGCGACTGCGACGTCGTCTTCTTGCTGATGGACACGCGGGAGGGCAGGTGGCTGCCCGCCTTCCTGGCGCAGCTACACAGAAAGGTGGCAACGCGACCAGCCTTCCAGCTGCGAATGCACAGAGCTAGACGCATACGCATCGGGCAGCGGATGGCCTAGTGGTAGAGAATCGGCCTCTGGCGCCCACGATGCTGGGTTCGATTCTTGATGGATCCACTAACGAGCATTTCCCTGTTAACGGATTTTCTCGTGCCGTCGCTGTCCTAGATTACAGATGGCGTTCTTCCGAATGTATTTGGCGGCCCTCGTGGCTTTGTGCCTCTTGACAGACAGGAAGGCGTCGTGGAGATGGGTATGTATGCTATACATGGGTCACTGACGGCCTCCTACCGTCGCCGTTGATCCAACACCCATAGCTGGGGTGAACCCTTGCAGACTGCGATCAGCGTCGGCCTCGGCTTCGACAGCTACGTCGTCATGAGGCACGGCGTCCGCGGGGAGGCGGCCTCGGTCGCTGCGTCGTCGTCGTCGTCGTCATTCCCAGAAGCTGTCGGGTCGTCGAGCTCCGTTGCGGGCCCCTCCTTCGAGAGGGACTCCACCTACCTGGTGCCCGGCGCGCAGCTGGGTTGCTACTTCTGCTGCGACGTCACGGCGCCCGGCAACGTTCGTCCGTGCCGCGCGTGCGTGCGGGGGTTGGAACACGGGTCGCCATTTGCTCGCAGTCGACGGCCGACCGGACGCTGGACCAGCAGTGCACGGTGACGTGGCCGGGCGTGTCGATGGTGGCGGCGGGGCTGGCGGTGGAGCTGTGGGCCTCGCTGGTCCAGCACGCGCTCGGCAATCAGGCGCCCGCCGTCTTCACGACCTGTCGGCAGTCGTCGTCGACGCAACTCGCCCTCGACTGGAGCGACGCCGATGGCAGGGCGGACGGGTCGGTTTTTGGACGCCCCACTTCTCCTGAGCGCCGCTCTCAATGCCCCAATGAACGTGTGTGTTCATTCAGCCGTCTGGGCGCGGTGCCGCACCAGATTCGCGGCTTCGTCTCGAACTTCGGCCAATTCACGCCCTGCGTCCGCAAGTTCGACTCGTGCGTCTGCTGCAGCGAGGCGCTGCTCGCCCACTACGAGCAGCGGACGGCCGACGCCGGCGGCGGGGACTTCCAGTTGCTGCTCGACGTCTTCAACAGGCCCGCCGAGCAGCTGGAGACGCTGACGGGCCTCGACAAGCTGCGCCAGCAAGCAGAGGAGCTGCCCATGTGGGAGTTCGGCGACGACGAGAGCGTCGCCTCCATGAGCGACACCTGCTGACACCACCTGCTGCCAACCGCACCTGTCTGACCTGCAACCTATATACCTATGCCAAGTTCTAAGCTGAGGTCGCCTCGCCTGCACACAAATGCGTACGGTGATAGAGGGTGACAGTCTGATACTTTGGACAGTAGTGTGGGCGCGCACGAGTTGGCCTCGACCCGTATCAATCGCGTTCGCGAAGAGAGAAAGTGCGACGAATGGCCCCCGGGCGTCAGTTGCGTCACTCAGTGACCCCCCTGTCACCCGCTGTCACCCGCTGGCGATTTCGTCAATCTGCGGTCGGTTTGTCAGCGTTCGACTTTCGCGTTCAAGATACTATGTCGTCGCGCTCCTGGTTTCTCTCTGCGTTGTACATCGCTTCCGTTGCAGGCATGGGTATGTGCATGTTCTGAATGATGATTGAATGATTGCGGTGACAAGTGAAATTTGAAAACGGAAAGCGGAGTTGCAGTGGTTGAAAGTCGGTCGTTGTTCGGTGGCGGCGGGGCGCCCTACGCGCTGGCGGGGAAGCTGAGCGCAGGCGGCGCACGGAGCCGACACCGATGGCGCTTCGAGCTGCTCGGCGACGACGACAACGGCGACGGCTCTCTCGCCTCTTCCTTCTACGACCTCAGTGGCCGGTTCGACTCTGGACGCGCGCCAGCGGCTGTCAGCTTCTTCGTCGACCTCACACCCCCTCTGCTGCACTGGGACCCGCGCTCGCAGTGGACTTCTCGATGATCATCATTCATCACCACCGCACAGACCGAGTATTTACTGCGCAGAAAAATTTAAAGGAATGAAGATTTGCCCTCAGACTGTGGCGGCGATGGCGGAATTGTGGCGTTGATCAATCGGTGATTTTGGGCACTGCCATTGAGTGCGTGATGCCGTAAGGAACGCAGAGGCAGACGCCTCAGCGGGTATTGAAGCCGAACCAATCAAATGTGTTTTCTCCCAAACAAAATGGTTTGGGGGCGGGGGGGGCTGCGAAGTAACAAAATCGGTGCTTCTGTTAGTTTTGGGTCAAGGATACAGTAGAACTATCAGCTATTGGCACTATTCGGTAGATTTTTGCTCGAAATCATTGTACAAAACGCATTTTTCCATTTCAGGAGGTACGAAAAAGTGCCCAGAAATCCTAGAGATCTGCAAGCAACGTTCAGTTTGCAGCCGCCACTGCAACGGCCCTCAGTCCTCACCGGATTCCACCGGTACAGGCACGGCGTCTTCAGCAAGGTCTGGTACTCCTCGCTGCACAGGTACTCGAACAGATCCTGCTTCTCCTCCTCCTCCTCTTGCGACTCCTCTGTGACTGCCTCCTTGGCGCTCATCGTTGCCTGACGCTCTGTGACGCACCTGTATACGTCGCTATAGGTGTGGAACATTTGCCGGGTTCGAGTCGCCGCCACTGCCCGCCGTCCTGCCGCTGCTCACTGCTGTCGCTCGCCTAGGCAGTACGGGACTGCAGGCAGAGGGGCCACGCCGCATCCGCCGCCAACGCTCGCCGCTACGCAGTACGCACGGAACTGTACTATGCGACGCGACTAGGACGGGGCAGGAGGTGGTGGTATGGCATGCTACACCCCTCCCCCTGCCAGGACCCTATAGTGCACGCTTCTCTGTTCCATTCTACCTGCTGCCACTGTGCCTAGTAGCGAACGAAACGGGCCTGGAGTTTCAGGCTTGCCCGCCCCCCGCCCGCCCGGCCCGCCCACCACCCAGGCCCGGCCCGGCCCGGCCCGCACCTCCCAAATTGTAGGCCCGAGCCCGGCCCGACCCGACATCAAACAGCTCAGGCCCGGCCCGGCCCGGCCCGAATTTTGGTACAGTATAATTTCGCTGTGAGGCGCCTCAAACTAACAAGCATCACAACTGCCTAGTCGCAATGAAGCAGAAAAGGCGACTGCTTAAATAAATCAATGAGCTGCTCAGCTGGCGATACAAGCACAAATTCGAGTGCATCTCTTGTTGAGCAACGCACGAAGTGAAAACACTGCCAGACTCCTCCAAACTTGATGGAACGGAGTGACTGTGGTGAGCGATTGTGGTGGTGGTTGTGGTGGCAGTGACTGTGATGGTGATGGCACGCACGCACGCACGCTCGCACGCACGCACGCACTCTATATATCACCTTCACGTTTCATACGCACACAATACATACGCACGCACGCACGCACGCACGCACGCACGCACGCACGCACGCACGCACGCACGCACGCACGCGCGCACGCACGCACGCACGCACGCACGCACGCACCGGCAAGCAAGCAAGCGCGCACGCACGCACGCACCGGCTAGCAAGCAAGCCGGCACGCACGCACTGACAAGCACGCACGCACACACTCTATGTACCTATGCACCTTCACGTTTCATACACAATACATACGCAATTCAAACGCGAGAGGTTGAATATGCTCAATGCAAGATCTTCTTTTGACTATGAACATGATGGAGAGCAGCTCTCTGAGCTGCACTTGATGTCGTCGATGGTGGGCACATTCTGCTGGATAATTCACGCATGCAACTTTGAAAAAACTAAAAAATACAAACAAATATTTGTAGAACGCATTTTCGCGAAATGCTCAGGCCCGGCCCGGCCCGGCCCGGCCTGGCCCGCAATCCGAAAAAGTAGGCCCAGGCCCGGCCCGGCCCGACTGTCGGGCCTAGTTTTGCGGCCCGGGCCTGGCCCGGCCCGTTTCGTTCTCTATCTTCCAGTTGTCACGCACACAATGGTAAGCCCATCCATCGACAGCTGGTCACCTGTAGTGATTAAGACGATTGGACACTACATGGCGCTGACACCTCATACCTAAGAACACGCAATGGTTGATCCGCTTGCAGGTTCACACGGTCGTTCTGCGATCAGTCCGAGGCGCAGAGGGCGTGTTTGCTTATCGGAGTTGTTTTGCTACCGACCGACCTCTTTACGAACAGCCAACGCCAACGGTATACATGAAGTTCCCCTCTCGTTGATTGCAAGTCTCTCATTCAATCTCACATGCCGCTCACATGTCTCATTCAATCGTATTGTCCTCCTTAAGAAAAACTCCAGTCCCGTGTCACGTTAGTCCGTGCGGCTCGTGCGTGCGGGGGTTGGTGGAACGCCGGTCGCCATTTGCTCGCAGTCGACGGCTGACCGGACGCTGGACCAGCAGTGCACGGTGACGCGGCCGGGCGTGTCGATGGTGGCGGCGGGGCTGGCGGTGGAGCTGTGGGCCTCGCTGGTCCAGCACCCGCTCGGCAATCAGGAGCCCGCCGTCTTCACGACCTGTCGGCAGTCGTCGTCGACGCAACTCGCCCTCGACTGGAGCGACGCCGATGGCAGGGCGGACGGGTCGGTTTTTGGACGCCCCACTTCTCCTGAGCGCCGCTCTCAATGCCCCAGAGAACGTGTGTGTTCATTCAGCCGTCTGGGCGCGGTGCCTCACCAGATTCGCGGCTTCGTCTCGAACTGCGGCCAATTCACACCCTGCGTCCGCAAGTTCGACTCGTGCGTCTGCTGCAGCGAGGCGCTGCTCGCCCACTACGAGCACGGACGGCCGACGCCGGCGGCGGGGACTTCCGGTTGCTGCTCGACGTCTTCAACAGGCCCGCCGAGCAGCTGGAGATGCTGACGGGCCTCGAAAAGCTGCTCCAGCAAGCGGAGGAGCTGCCCATGTGGGAGTTCGGCGACGACGAGAGCGTCGCCTCCATGAGCGACACCTGCTGACACCACCTGCTGCCAACCGCACATGTCTGACCTGCAACCTAATATGCCTGTGCCAAGTTGTAATCTGAGCTCGCCTCGCCTGCACACAAATGCGTACGGTGATAGACGGTGACAGTTCTGACACTTTGGAAGTTTGGACAGTATTGTGCGCGCGCGCACGAGTTGCCCTCGACCCGTATCAACGCGTCTCGCGAAGAGAAAGTGCGAAGGAGAAATTCCCCCGCCCCCGGGCGTTAGTTGCGTCACTCGGCGACCCCGCTGTCACCTGCTGCTGGCGATTTCGCCAGTCTGCCGTCGGTTTGTCAGCGTTCGACTTTCGCGCTCAATGCGATGGCGTCCCGCTGGTTTATCTCTGCGTTGTACATCGCTTCCGTTGCAGGCACGGGTATCTGCATGTTCTGAATGATGATTGAATGATTGCGGTGACAAGTGAAATTTGAAAACGAACGGCGGAGTTGCAGTGGTTGAAAGTCGGTCGTTGTTCGGTGGCGGAGGGGCGCCGTACGCGCTGGCGGGGAAGCTGAGCGCAGGCGGCGAACGGAGCCGACACCGATGGCGCTTCGAGCTACTCGGCGACGACGACGACAACGGGGACGGCTCTCCCGTGTCTTCCTTCTACGGCCTTAGCGGTCGGTTCGACTCCGGCCGCGCGCCGGCCGCCGTCAGCTTCTTCGCCGACCTCACACCTCCTCTGCTGCACTAGGAACCGCGCTCGCGGTGGACCTCTCGATGATTTATCATTATCACTACTGCTCAGACCGAGTATTTACTGCGCAGAAAAATTGAAAGAAATGAAGATTTGCTCTAACAGTAGATACGTGGGAACCAATCCGCGATTTTTGGGCGCTTTGCCATCGAGTGCGTGATGCCGTGAGCCGTGCCAGCCGATGAGCGCTGAAGCAGAGCTCTCAAAGGGTTTGAAACCGAACCGATCGTTTGTCGTTTTTTTTTGTTTTCAGTGTTTTTTCACCTTGAACAGCTAAATAACGCTAATTATAGCCTATTTTAGTCCATTATTTACCATTAATTGCCTGTTAAGACACTTTTTTTGTACAATTTTTACCCTCTGAAACCAACTCGCCCTTCAAATCTGCTTACCTCCCACACCAGTATTTTCTCCGGCCCTCCCCCCCCCCCCACTTCAAAATCCCGGTTACATGCATGTCACACACACACACGTGTTGGGCAACAATGTTGTAGTCGTGTTTCTCAGCCAGCCACACTCAACGAACAGCGGCGACTCTTTCCTCAGCGTCAACAAATCGCGACGACAACCAATGTTTACATATCGCTCAATCGACAACACGCGTGAAAATCAACCAACGAGACACCGACGTTACGTTTACAAAAATTAAGCACCCAAACGAAAGAGTGAGAAACTGACAAGACCGAGCAATCTTTTCTTGGTGTCCAACGTATGGCGACGGCAACCAACAATTACATACCGTACCGATCGACGACAACACACACGAGAAGAACGGACAAAAGAATCACCAAAATCGAAAAAAAATCAAGCGCCAAAGAGTGAGATGTGGCGTAGCCAGTATTCGGTTTCAGGAGGGGGCACGGATTTCTAACCTTTTAACCGGGTCCCCCTGTTGCGCCGCAGGCGAAAATTTTGAGATTTTGGGCTACTTTCGAGCATTATAACCTATTTTGGGTTACTTTCGAGCATGTTGAACCTTTTTTGGGCTACTTTCGAGAAATTTTAACCTATTTTTGGGCCACTTTTGAGCAATTTTAACCTATTTTTGGTTACTTTCGAGCATTTTGAACCTATTTTGGGCTCCTTTCGAGCATTTTTAACCTCACAAGCGAGCTAAAATGCTTCTTCTTTCGCCCGGGAATTTTTGCAACAGGGGGACCGTTGAAAATTTTTTTCGGACCGATTTCGGGGAGGGGTATACCCCTCCTACCCCATCCCGTGGCTCATACCTGTAACTGGGGGGGGGGGGGGTTTGGGGGCCCCGCACTATTTGTCCAACACCCACCCAACCCTCCCCCCCAGAATTTTCCCAAGGGATTTTCACTCAGTCTAAAACGATAAAAGTGAGTAAATGTTGGTGTATTTCAGTGCTTTTCAGTGTTATCTACTTACAACTCCGGCGGCTGTCTGTGCGTGCGTGCGTGCGTGCGTGCGTCCGGACTATAACTCTCGAACGGCTCGACGGATCCGGACGGGCGATGGCTCGTTCGACTCGGCATCGCGCCGCATTTCGTCAGACGCTATTCGTTTTGTTCATAATTACCGGTAATACCGATAAATAGCGAAAATACGACTCTGGGACAAATATTTTGGTGCGACCAATGATTGTCCTGCAGGGAACGCGTCTTTTAGAAAACAATTACTTTTTCGGTTCTCTCGAACGGCCCGACGGATCTGGATGGGCGATGGCTTGATCGACTCGGCCTCGCCCGGCATTTCCATATATGCTGCTGGTTTCAACGATAAATACCGATAAATGGTGAAAGTGACAAAAAGAAGCGAAAACGGTGTTTCTAAGGTCTAAAGGGGTAAGTAGTAAGCCTAAAGGGGCAAGAAGGAAACAAACGGTACTGTAATGGAAACAAGCGATCCTAAAAGGAAACTAAACAAAATCGACAGCAATACCGCCTGCGTGCACGGATAAAGGTGCGATGCGGCTCGTTCGACCTGTCATCGCTAGAACCGGTTTCAGATGTGAACAGCATATGCCAACAGTCGACCCACTGAACAGATGGCGCGCCAAGCAGCTAGCGCGCTGGACAGGCGGACTGGATGGCACGCTGAACAGCTGGGGCGATCGACAGGCGGACTGGACGGCACGCTGAAAACCTGGGGCGATCGACAGGCGGACTAGACGGCAGGCTGAACAGCTAGCTCGATCGACAGGCGGACTGGCTGGACGGCAGGCTGAACAGCTAGCGCGATCGACAGGCGGACTGGACGGCACGCTGAACAGCTGGGGCGATCAACAGGCGGACTGGACGGCACCCTGAACAGCTAGCGCGATCGACAGGCGGACTGGATGGCTGGCTGAACAGCTAGCTCGATCGACAGGCGGACTGGCTGGACGGCACGCTGAACAGCTAGCGCGATCGACAGGGGGACTGGATGGCAGGCTGAACAGCTAGCTCGATCGACAGGCGGACTGTCTGGACGGCACGCTGAACAGCCAGCGCGATCGACAGGGGGACTGGATGGCAGGCTGAACAGCTAGCTCGATCGACAGGCGGACTGTCTGGATGGCATGCTGAACAGCTAGCTCGATCGACAGGCGGACTGGCTGGACGGCACGCTGAACAGCTAGCGCGATCGACAGGGGGACTGGATGGCAGGCTGAACAGCTAGCTCGATCGACAGGCGGACTGGCTGGACGGCACGCTGAACAGCTAGCGCGATCGACAGGGGGACTGGATGGCAGGCTGAACAGCTAGCTCGATCGACAGGCGGACTGTCTGGACGGCATGCTGAACAGCTGGGGCGATCAACAGGCGGACTGGACGGCACGCTGAACAGCTAGCGCGATCGACAGGCGGACTGGACGGCAGGCTGAACAGCTAGCTCGATCGACAGGCGGACTGGCTGGACGGCATGCCGAACAGCTAGCTCGATCGACAGGCGGACTGGCTGGACGGCACGCTGAACAGCTAGCGCAATCGACAGGCGGACTGGACGGCACGCTGGACAGCTGGGGCGATCGACAGGCAGACTGGACGGCACGCTGAACAGCTAGCACGATCGACAGGCGGACTGGACGGCACGCTGGACAGCTGGGGCGATCGACAGACAGACTGGACGGCACACTGAACAGCTAGCGCGATCGACAGGTGGACTGGACGGCACGCTGAACAGCTGGGGCGATTGACAGGCGGACTGGACGGCATGCTGAACAGCTAGCGCAATCGACAGGCGGACTGGACGACACGCTGAACAGCTAGCGCGATCGACAGGCGGACTGGATGGCACACTGAACAGCTAGGGCGATCGACAGGCGGACTGGACGGCATGCTGAACAGCTAGCGCGATCGACAGGCCGACTGGACGGCACGCTGGACAGCTGGGGCGATCGACAGGCGGACTGGACGGCACGCTGAACAGCTAGCGCGATCGACAGGCGGACTGGATGGCACACTGAACAGCTAGCTCGATCGACAGGCGGACTGTCTGGACGGCACGCTGAACAGCTAGCGCGATCGACAGGTGGACTGGGCGGCACGCTGAACAGCTGGGGCGATCAACAGGCGGACTGGACGGCACGCTGAACAGCTAGCGCGATCGACAGGCGGACTGGACGGCAGGCTGAACAGCTAGCTCGATCGACAGGCGGACTGGCTGGACGGCATGCCGAACAGCTAGCTCGATCGACAGGCGGACTGGCTGGACGGCACGCTGAACAGCTAGCGCAATCGACAGGCGGACTGGACGGCACGCTGGACAGCTGGGGCGATCGACAGGCAGACTGGACGGCACGCTGAACAGCTAGCGCGATCGACAGGCGGACTGGACGGCACGCTGGACAGCTGGGGCGATCGACAGGCAGACTGGACGGCACGCTGAACAGCTAGCGCGATCGACAGGTGGACTGGACGGCACGCTGAACAGCTGGGGCGATTGACAGGCGGACTGGACGGCATGCTGAACAGCTAGCGCAATCGACAGGCGGACTGGACGACACGCTGAACAGCTAGCGCGATCGACAGGCGGACTGGATGGCACACTGAACAGCTAGGGCGATCGACAGGCGGACTGGACGGCATGCTGAACAGCTAGCGCGATCGACAGGCGGACTGGACGGCACGCTGGACAGCTGGGGCGATCGACAGGCGGACTGGACGGCATGCTGAACAGCTAGCGCGATCGACAGGCGGACTGGCTGGACGGCACGCTGAGCGGCTAGCGCGATCGACAGGTGGACTGGACAGTACACTGAACAGCTAGCCTGCGTCGACATGCAGACGAGTCACGGCTAGCCTGCATTGATACGCAGACGAGTCAACCTGCTGAACAGCTAGCCTGCGTTGACACACGGGCCCACTGAACAGCTAGCATGCTCGACAGGTGGGCTGGATGGGGCGGGGGGTGGCCGAAGGCCGCTACGGGCGTCTAGTCTACTTACAACTCCGGCGGCTGTCTGTGCGTGCGTGCGTGCGTGCGTGCGTCCGGGCTATAACTCTCGAACGGCTCGACGGATCCGGACGGGCGATGGCTCGTTCGACTCGGCATCGCGCCGCATGCGCCAGGAAGCTATTCGTTTTGGTGACAAATGTCGATAATACCGATAAATAGCTAAAATGCAATTCTGGGACAAACATTTTGGTGTGACTAATATTTCTCCCGCAGGGAACGCGTCTTTTAGAAAACGATCAGTTTTTCGGTTCTCTCAAACAGCTTGACGGATCTGGATGGGCGATGGCTTGATCGACTCGGCCTCGCCCGGCATTTCCATATATGCTGCTGGTTTCAACGATAAATACCGATAAATGGTGAAAGTGACAAAAAGAAGCGAAAACGGTGTTTCTAAGGTCTAAAGGGGTAAGTAGTAAGCCTAAAGGGGCAAGAAGGAAACAAACGGTACTGTAATGGAAACAAGCGATCCTAAAAGGAAACTAAACAAAATCGACAGCAATATCGCATGCGCATGAGATGTGGCTCGTTTGACCCTCCATTGCCAGCACTTTTCTCAGGGCCCGTATGCTGACAAAAAAATTAGAGCGCTCTAAATCTAATTATAGTGGGTTAGGACGATACGCCACTCGCCCGAAAATTTCAATTTTCTGCATGCTCACTTTTGTCGTCGACTCGAGGAAAGCGCTGAAAAATGGAGAAATCGTCGTCGAAAGACAGGAGCAGCAGGTGCGGGAGCGGCAGGTGCAGCAGCAGAAGGCCTCAGCGGGGTTATCCTCGACAGCGTACTGGCGATCAAGAGCAGTTCCTCTTTGGGTCCCGCATGGGAAGCTGTCGTCAGTCGGTTCAACGTCGACATCGCGTCGCGTCTGATCGGCGCTATTCTTTGGACGAGTGCAAGCGGAACTGGAGGTAAAGGCAGCACCGAGCCAGAAGAATGCTGTTGAGTGGGAGGTGTGTCATCAATTTTGAGCTTAAGCGTCTCGTTTTATTGCCGAACTTTGGACGTTTTGTAAGCTATTGCGACGTTGGGAAAGCGAGAAGACAGCTGGTGGCGCGCCGCCGACCCGCATGGACGGCGCCGAGTTGCGTATAGCCGAGAAACTCGGAAACTCCGTCAACTTCGGCGGCCTCGACGGCTGCGTCGGAATCGTCACCGCCGGCAGTCGGCGCGTCGACAGCGACGCACAGGCCGCTCTCTCTACTGCGTCGGCCGCCGCACCGACCACTTCATCGACGACTCGGTACTGCTAGCTGTCCTGTTTGATTTGTTTGTGAAAAGGTTGGGGGGGGGATGAAGTGAGGGCCCACAAAAATTGGGCCAGAGGGAGGGTAAAATCGACAATTTTTCGAAAAGGGGTGTGGCCCAGTGGATTGACGTACAAATCGCGAGTTTTGGGATCGTTTTTTGTTCGTAACATATTTGGTGCAGCGCCACAAGCAAAACTTGTGTCGCTTTTACGCTAAAAAATTTAGCTATGGGAAATAGGGGGGGGGGGTTAGGTGCGAAATTATTTTGGGATAGGCAGGGTCTGCCAGGTGAGGGGTATTCCCCCCCCCCCCCTCCCAGCGGCGCAGGTGGGATTTCTGCACTGACAGCTCCAAGATTTTCTGACGGGGTGGGGGGGGGGGTGAATTTTAATAGAATAGACCGCATGAATTTTAATAGATAGGAAGCAGTCGTTTTTCACGTTTTGGCCGGGTTTTGGCTCACAATAACACGCCGCAGACGAGAATGTTTCGTTCTCTTCTCTTCTTTTGTCTATGCGTTTGTTGTCCAAAATTAGGCGAAACTAGCTCTTGCTCCCCCCTCCCTACATGGTGCGTTAATCAGCGGGTAAAAATCCACCCGCTGCGAACCCTCTTCCAGGGCTTCTACTACTGCCCCCCCCCTCTTCCACCATGCCTGCCTTCCACCATGTATATCTGCCCCCCCTTCCTCGTTGGCCACGGGGGGGGGGGGTCCCCCTGGATCCGGCAGTGTATGTCCGGAATAGGTGCTGGGGGGGGGGGTTGTGAAGCCTTTCGGCGGTGACCACTAATCCAGCAACATTTAAACCACTGAACCCCTCCCTGATCGAGTGTATCAATACTCTTTGTTGTAGGGCGACGCGAGTCGTTGTGGTGTGGGACGCAGCTGGGGGCGGGCGACGCGACATGCGCTACGGTGTCAGCCGTTCCGCAGCCCAAGGCCTGCGTTCTACGTCTACGTCTACCGCTTTGGAGTGACGGCAACGAGAACGCGTTTCCACTGTTCCAATTTTCGCCTTTGAATGACTGCAAGAGACGAGTTTCTATGTGCGACTATCGATCACCTTTCGAACGTGATTTGGGCTTGCTACTGTTTGTGGTTGTGAAGGCTTGTCGAGATGTTTGTGAAATGACACCTCACAACTACCATGCTCATGCGTCTAAACATGCACTTACATTCGACCAAGGGGAGGGGAAGTCCACTGTCCCATACGCACGTTTCTTCAACATGTCACTCAAAAATGCTCAACAATTACTCTACATCCGTGACCCATGAGATAGATTGTCTCGTGGTCAAAAAGAACCGCTGGCACAGTTCCTCATCAGTCACTTTTTGTTTAATTCTCTAAATTCTTTCGCTTTGCATCCATAGAATGATGACAACCAACAAATTTCAAAGATGTGTTTCAAGTGTGCAAACAATTCTAGCGCAATCGGCATATTAGAGTGGGTAGGAACACTCTAATTTTATGCGTGTGTGCCACTCTAATTCAAGTGCGTCGCTCTACTCTAATTCGAGTGGCTCACTCTAATTTTAATTCAAGTACCGTATACCACTCTAATTCTTACGTGCTGAAGGATACAAGTGGCGTATCGTTTGCCAACCCCGATTGAATTAGAGCGCTCTAATTTAATTCGAGTACCAATTGTTGTCAGCATACGGGCCCAGATGTGAATGGCACACGCTGACAGTTGGTACAAAGTTGCTAAAAAAAAAACGCTTTGCAAATGTGCAAAACACTGCAAGGACGCGTCGACAAGGACGCCCTGACAAGACAATCAGAAACGACCCGATTTGGCACGCCCACTAGTGCAGCACTGATGGACGAGCAGGGCAGCCGACTCAGGCGGATCTAAGGCCGAACAGCCAGCGCGTTCATCACGTGGAGCAGGCGACACGTCGAACAGTCACAAGGACGCCCTGACGACAGCCAGAAAAGTGGACCAATTCGGCACGCCCGTCAGCTCAGGATTGATGGACGCATGGCGGCTGACTCAGGTGAATCTTCACGGCCAGTTGGCGCGCACGATGCACGCCCTTGTCATCACGCTGAACAGGCAGACTGGATGGCACACTGAACAGCTAACACGATCGACGGGCGGACTGGACGGCACGCTGAACAGCTAGCGCGCCCGACAGGCGGACTGGACTGCACACTGAACAGCTTGCACGCTCCACAGGCGGACTGGATGGCACACTGAACAGCTAGTGTGCTCGTCAAGGGGACGAGTCGAACCACTGAACAGCTAGAGCACTTATCACACAGACCAGTCAGCATGCCAAACAGGCAGCGTGCTCGTCACTAAGATGAGTCGACCCACTAAACAACTAGAGTGATCGATAGGTGGACTGGATGGCACGCTGAACAGCTAGCGCTCTCGACAGATGGACTGGCCTGGATGGCACGCCAAGCAGCTGAGCACTGATGGACCCGCATGCTCGACAAGCAGACAAGCAGGTGGACTGGATGACACGCTGAACAGCTACCGCGCTTGTCGCGTGGACCAGTCAGCATGCCAAACATGTAGCGCTCGTCACGGGGACGAGCCGAACCACTGAACAGCTAGTGCGCTTGTCACACGGACCAGTCAACCCACTGAACAGCTAGCACGCTTGTCACATGGACCAGTCAGCACGCCAAAACAGGTAGCGCGGTCATCACAGGAACGAGTCAACACACTGAACAACTAGCGCGATCGACAGGTGGACTGGATGGCACGCTGAACAGCTAGCGTGCTCAACAGGTGGACTGGATGTGGGCGCGGGGGGGGGGGGGGGTGGCCGAAGGCCGCTACGGGCGTCTAGTATCTACTTACAACTCCAGCGGATGTCCGTCTGTGTCTGCGTCCAGGCTATAACTCTAGAACGGCTCGACGGATCCGGACGGGCGATGGCTCGTTCGAATCGGCATTGCGCCGCATGCGCCAGGAAGGTATGCGTTTTCCAATTCGAAACTGATAAAAATGGCGAAAATACCGTCCTAGGACGAATATTTTGGTGTGACTAATATTTTGTTCTAACAGCGATACGCGGTTCTTAGAAAACGTGCATGCGTCCGCTGTTTTTGGTAACTCTCGAACGGCTCCGAACGAACGAAAGCTCGAACGGACCGATCCGGACGGGCGATGGCTTGATGGACTCGGCCTCGCCTGGGTTTTCCATATATGCTAGTCGTTTCGGCAATAAATATCGGTAAGTTCCGAAAACAAGTGAAAACGGTGTATCTATGCAAACATGCATGCATCCACATTTACGTCCAAGCAAACAATAAATAAGGCGTCCCCATCCACATCCCGTTCCTTGGAAACAACTAACTAATCCTAAAAACTAAACAAATCGACAGTAATATCGCATGTGTAAGACCGGTCTCTTTACAGTAATCTTGGGCACAGGCTGCCACCCTTTCTCCGACGGTGCTTACCTTCCCTTCCCCCACCGTACCTCGATCAGAATGGATTTACTACGGTGCCTTTGCTTGTGGAGTGCTTGTGGAGGGTTCAGTTCGAATCCCTGCCACGTGTCTCAGTCACTTCACGTGCTCGGAGACTTGATTGAGTTTCCTGGAGCTTTCGTAGTTTCGTGTGTAGGGAGCGCGTCTGGAGTTTTCACTCCGGCTCCCTAGTGCAGCAGTGCGGATCGTGTGTTGCGGCAATGCCCAGGCCAGGCGGGTGCGCGCGTTGTTCGTGAGTTTCGCCGGCGGTTGGTTCGTTGAACACTCTCTTTCTCTTCTTCACCACCGTGTCCCTACGCAGTACAGTAGCGCACGTCACGTGAATGCCTCGTTGTGTCGTGCATCGCCCCATTCGTCGTCGGACCAAATCAGAAGAAGCCGCTAGGAGAAGATCCAAAGCTTTTGCGTATCAGCACGATCAAGAGAAGTCTTCCGTGTCGATTCTTGGTTCTGCACAAGGTTATATTGGTTGAGTGAGAGATAGGTAGATATCGCCGCCCCAGGTCCGCGGGTGGGATAGCCCTGTCAGTGGTAGCGTTCGTCTGTTACTACAGTGGTGGCCACAGACGGGAATTGAATTTGGCGAATTTGATGAATTCACCCTGTCGTTTCTTTACTTCGATAGATCTTAAGATGGGCTATAATTCCAAGTGAAGTTGCGTGAGGAGGATGCGCCCAAGATGGCTTTTCGCACCCACTCTGGGTTGTGGGAATGCTGTCACCTCCCCATGGGTCTGAAGACCAGTGGTATGATCTTCCAGCGCATGATGAACCGTGTGTTCAAGGGCTTGATCGACAACCCAAAGTGCAACGTGTTCGCTTACATTGATGATCTGTGTGTGACGACCGTGACGTTCGAAGAGCATCTGAAAATGTTGGAGGAAGTGCTCCAGCGTTTGATCAGGGTGAATTTAAAAATTAGGCCGGACAAGTGTGAGTTCGCGATGGCCAAGATGAAATTCTTGGGCCACGTCGTGTCATCGGATGGGGGTCCGTCCCAACCCCTCTCGATTGCAAGGCGTGCAAGATTTTCCCGAGCCACAGAACGCGAAGCAAGCCGGCTCGTTCTTTGGTTTGTGTACATTCTTTCGTCGTTTCGTGCCCAACTTCGCTAAGCTCGGTGCCCCCATTAGCGAAGTGATGAACGTGCGCAGCGAGTTCTCCTGGGGAGAGGCGCAGCGCAAAGCGTTTGTCGATTTAAAGGCTGCTCTGTTGTCCCCCCCCCCCCAGTGTTGGCGTACCCTAAGTACGGACAGCCTTGGTACATTGTTGTAGACGGTTGCAAGCTCGGCGTGGGAGGAGTCTTGGCTCAGAAGGACGACCGAGGCCTCCTACAGCCTGTAGCGTATTGCAGCAAAGGTCTCAACAAGCACGAGTGTAATTACGCCATTGCGGAGATTGAGACGCTCGCGGTGGTGTATGCGTTGAAAGTGTTTGGCGTTTATGTACAAGGCCAACCTCTGTTCATTATGACTGACAATAGTGCGGTGACATTCTTGATGAACTGTAAGAACCCCACTGACCGATTGCATCGTTGGGCCGTGGAGATTGCGAATTATCAACCGCAGTTTGTGTATCGCAAAGGTTGTCACAATCAGGCGGCGGACGCTCTCAGCAGGTGCTTTGACGAGCAGATCTCTGTGCCGAACATTGGTGATGAACCGATTGTGCCTGATCCTTTTGTTGATGGCAACAGCGGTTGCAGCAACATGGCGAGTACGAGCGCCGTCGTGCCTCCTCCCAAGGGGCTCCCGCAGATGTCGACTGTTGTGTCTCCTTTGTTGGTGGCTAGTGCTAACGCCCCTGACGACGTTGTGCGTTGTGCGCTAGACGAACAAAAGTACGATCCGCAGCTGGCGCAGATCATTCGGGCTCTCGAGTCGAAGGATTTGCAAAGTGCCAAGCAGTGGAACGGCTATTCGATTGTGGACGGTGTATTGCAATTTGAAACTCCTCAAGGTTTTTGTAAAGTTGTACCAGCGCAGTTGCGACAAGTGTTGATGCATGAGTCCCATGCGTCCGCTGTCGGTGGTCATTTCAGTGGCCGGAGAACTGCTGAAAAAGTTCGGTTGGAGTATTGGTGGCCGAACATGGTCAGTGATATCGAAACGTTTGTCGAGGCATGTGCCGCATGTGCGAGGCGGACAGGCCAGACGCGAGCGGTGCGCACGCGTCTGTCGCCCATCCCCGTGCCTGACAGACCCTGGCAATTGGTCGGTATGGACGTGTTGGCACTGCAGCCGACCGAGTCTGGCAATTTCAAAGTGTTGGTCTTGAAGGATTATTTGACGAAATTTTTGGTTGCGTATGCCATGCCGGTGTCACATAATAGATGCCCCCACCTAATTGTTGCCCCCATGGGGGCAACAATTGGCTTTGGATCTTCCGAAGCTATTCGTTTTGCGATTCGAAAGTGATATAAATGGCGAAAATACCATCATAGGACTAATATTTTGGTGTGACTAATATTTTGTTCTAACAGCGATACGCGTTTCTTAGAAAACGTGCATGCGTCCGCTGTTTTTGGTAACTCTCCAACGGCTCAGAACGAGCGAACGCTCGAACAGAACGATTCCGGACTGGCGATAGTTTGATGGACTCGGCCTCGCCCGGCATTTCCATATATGCTAGTCGTTTCGGCAATAAATATCGATAAATGGCGAAAGTGGCAAAAACAAGCGAAAAACGGTGTATCTATGCAAACATCCATGCATCCACATCCACGTCTAAGCAAACAATAATTGATGCGTCCGCATCCACATCCCGTTCCATGAAAACAACTAATCCTAAAAAAAACTAAACAAATCGACAGCAATATCGCCTGCGTGCACGGATAAAGGTGCGATGCGGCTCGTTCGACCTGTCATCGCTAGAACCGGTTTCAGATGTGAACAGCATATGCCAACAGTCGACCCACTGAACAGATGGCGCGCCAAGCAGCTAGCGCGCTGGACAGGCGGACTGGATGGCATGCCAAACAGGTAGCACGCTCATCACACAGACCAGTTGATCCGCTGAACAGATGGCATGCCGAACAGGTAGCACACTCGTCATGCAGACCAGAAGGCATGCCGAACAGCTAGTGCGCTTGTCACACAGACCAGACGACCTGCTGAACAGCTAGCATGCTCATCACGCAGACCAGACACCATGCCGAACATGTAGTACGCTCGTCACGAGGACCAGTCGACCTGTTAAACAGAAGGCACGACAGGTAGCGCGCTCATCATGCAGATGAGTCGACCTGCTGAACAGATGGCATGCCAAACAGGTAGCACACTCATCACATGGACCAGACTGCACTCCGAACAGCTAGCGCGCTCATCATGTGGACCAGATGGCACACCGAACAGGTAGCATGCTCGCTCGTCACATGGGCCAGCCGACCGTTGAATGAATGACCGTTGAATGCTCAAGGAGCTAAGAGCTCTTGTTGGCTCTTTTTGAGACACGTATCCAAAAATCTACAACTCATAATTGTTGCCCCCTGGGGGGAAGCTAAAATGGACAGGTTGGTCATAATTGTTACCCCCATGGGGGCAACAAAAATGGACGATTCATAATTGTTGCCCCCTGGGGGCAACAATTAGGTGGGGGTACCTAAAATGTGACACCGGACGAGCAAACGCGAACCATTGTGCGTCAATTGGTGTCGTTTTTCATTCCCAGTTTTGGTATTCCCGAGGGTTGGTTGACTGACAGAGGCACGCAGTTTACCTCTGGCGTGTTCAAGGCATTGCGTGCGCAGCTGGGCGTGGAACATCAGTTCACGACAGCCTACCACCCCAAGATGGACGGTTTGGTGGAGCGTGCCAATTCCACTCTGCAGAATATGTTAGCTAAGACGTGTGCTGAGCAGAATTGCGATTGGGATGACATGCTTGGCTTGGTAGTGTATGCGTACAATTGCCAGCCGCAGTCGAGCACTCGCGTGAGTCCGTTTGAGTTGCTGACTGGACGGCAGCCTAGCCTCCCGTCTTCCCAAGTTCTGGCTCAGGTTCCCTCTCGTTACATGGCGGATTGTGAATTTTTCCCTGACAAGCTTCCCCACGTTTTGTATCGTTTGTGGCGCTTAGCGAAGGAGAACGCCGAGGTGGCTCAGGCCCGGCAGAAGGCTAGTCATGACCGTGACGTGCCTCCTCCCAAGCTAAAATGTGGTGATCACGTGTGGTTACATGAACCATCCGATGAGGACAAGCTAGGGTTGCCTTTCTATGGTCCCTACAAGCTTCTGTCGCTCGCCGACACCGGCGAGGCAATCATTGAATTTCACGGAGGTGGTGATGCCATTAAAGTCTCGTCGGAGCGCTTGCGCGTGTGCAAGCCTGGCATTCCCTTTGCTCCTCCCATTGTTGGTGCTGACGCGAGTCGTCGCCGGCGCAGGCGACGACGCCGGCACGCTGTCTGCTTTGAATTCTGGCGAAAGTGACTCGTTAGTGTCCGACCTGACCGATAGGGCGTCTCAGCACGCAAAGTCAGCTGTCGTGGTCGCGTCGCGGACCTACGTGCGCCCGTATACGTATCATAATCACGTTGCGTGGGCAGGTTTCGGAAGCGGCCAGATGAGCGGACAGCAGCAGCAGCAGCAGTCGAGCGGTTCGAGTGGTGGTGGGGGCGACGACAGTTCGAGGCGCTATCGAGCGCCAGTGCCGCCCGGTTGGCCACTCCACAACGCGGTCCACAACGCCGGTTGCCGCGGTCCACAACGCCCGTTCATTTCGCCGCCCAACGCGTCTTCACAAGCTTCGCAGGCCGCGTTGGGACAGTCTGTGCAGCCTCGGCCGCCCCGTGCGTCTGCCCAGCGCCAGCTGCAGCAGCAGCAGCGTCATCTGCAACCCGTCGTGCTGCCCGGCGCGAACACTCCGCCGCCCGGGGTGTCGCCCGTCCAGCAGCAGCAGCCGCGCTATTTTCAAGCGCAGCGACCTTCGCCGACCATGACTGTCGCCAGTTCGAGCCCCGCAGTGGCTGTCGTGGGCATCGTTTCGCCTGCTGGCGCTGTGTCGAGCTTCGCTTGCGAGTCTGTCTTCGCCGGTGCGTGCGTGCGATCTTTCCACTGGTTGCCGTTTACCCAAACGCGAGCACTACGCGCCGCTCGCAATCGAACTGCCGCGCGCAATCGAGCGGCTGCAAGCAATCAAGCGGCGGCGCACAAGCCGACAAAACCTAAAGGGCGCCGGTTGGCCGCCGTCGGCGCATTCATCAATCACGCGCCAGCTCGGCGCCATCGAGACTACAGTAGTTACACTACAGTGTGTACTACCGTACTACTACTCTAATTGCCTCTCGGCACACTCCCGGCCGACGAAGTGGGTACGCACTACTACAGATGTAGTCGCCGGACTTCGAGTGGCCGTTGTCGCCGTTGTGCTAGGTTTTTTTCTTGACCAGCCGCTTGCGTTGGCTCAGCTGGTACGCCGTGTAGCCGATGTGGAGGCCGACTCGCACCACGATTCCGGCGACTAGCTGCAGGACAAGTGGTGTCAGCGGCAGCAGCAGTAAGGCCGCCAGGACGATGGCCGCGAGAATCAGCAGGCGCTTCCACGTGCTCCGGAACCAGTTCTGGATGCCCGCGACGACATTGAACACCTCGTCCAGGATGGTCTGGCTTTGCGTCGCGATCTGGATTTGCGTGCTGGCATTGAACAGAAGGTTGGCCTCGACGAAGACCAGCGTTCCGTTGAGCTCGAAGCTGCTTGTGCCAGCAGGGCAGGACACGTCGCACAGTTCGTCGACGTGCGGACTGGTGAAGTGCAAGTGCACTTTGCCCTCGACGCTCGCGGCCTTGCACACGGTGCTGAATGTGGCCCGGCCGCACTTGACATGGGCGGTGGCCTCGCCAAAGTCGGTCTGGCACTCGTAGTTGAACTCAGCACCGAGGAGGCAGTTGTAACACCCGTGCAGTGGTCCGGGCTTGATGGAACATGTGCTGCGGTCGACTTGTGTCGATAGTTTGAGTCCATGGATCTGGACTTGTAGTTCTAGTCCAGCTTGTTGCTGGTACTCCAGCTCGATAGATCTGCCTCGTCCGCTAAGCGCGTAGTCAGTTGTCGTTACGGGCAGCAACATCTCGTCCGAGTTGAACACTGTCTCCAGGATGCCGTTGGTGCAAGTGCACGAGACAGAACTGTCGCCCGGTTGGCAGTCGCAGACTTGGTGTGGGAGATCGCAGTCGAATGCTGCAGCTGCAGACAGGGAGCGACACTGCATTGTGCCAATCGTTCCCACTGCCAACACTCCTCGGGCGGAAGCAGGCACAGATGCCGTCCTGTTCTGGTCCGTCAGGAAGTAGTCGTTGATTTTGGGCACTTGCGGCGTGGTGACAGAGACCAGCGTCAGCTTGACTTTCTTCCAGTCGGCAGGGATTCCAGGTGTGAGGCTCATCTCGTGCTGCTCGACTGTTCCGTTTCTCTCTAGTTGGAGAGTCGCCGTGATCTTGTACCTCCAGGTGGGGCAGGAAAACACTTCGTACGTGGTGGCGGACGTCGGGACGGCGTACGTCCTGTAGTACAGGCAGGCGTACGTCGGCCAGAAGCAACCGAAGAATGGACCTCCGGCGCTTTCGGCGCAGTAAGAGAAGCCGGGATTCTCGTTTGCTGTCCCTGCTAGCTCTTCGACTTTTGACTTCAGGTTGACGTCGCCACATTTGTTGTCGGAACTGCAGGAGCCAGAGTTTGGGCATCGCTTCACTGACTCGTGTTTCATCTTGAATGAGCGAGTGAAGTACTCTGTTCTGGCTCGGCAAGCCAGCGTCGCCTTGTGAACGACGATTTTCAGCGTGCCCAGGGGCTCACTCTGGCCTCGTTTCAGCAGGAGGCAAGTCTCTTGTTCTTGCGGTGCCATGGTCAGTCGCGTGACCTCGTGGATGGAGCACTCCGTTTGGCCGGACGCCAGGATGGAGCAGGCGGACTCCTTCGCAGTCAGGGTTGTCGCTGTCGAGCAGCCGGACGCTGCGACTGACAGGTAGGTCACCAGCACCATGATCGCCATGAAGTATGGCAATTTCTTGCGATGGGCTAGGTGCGTGTTTGTTGTGTCTTGAGCTTGCCCACCGCGGTCTCGACGTCGATCACGACGGAGATACTTGACGCAGAAGACGCAGGTGTTGCTCACGTACCGTGCAACGCGACAGAAGAAATGCAGCACGCGTCCAATCATGCGGATGGCCTTGAGCAGTGTAAGACCGGTCTCTTTACAGTAATCCTGGGCACAGGCTGCCACCCTTTCTCCGACGGTGCTTACCCTCCCTTCCCCCATCGTACCTCGATCAGAATGGATTAGAATGGTTCCATTACGGTGCCTTTGCTTGTGTAGTGCTTGTGGAGGGTTCAGTTTGAATCCCTGCCACGTGAGCGGTCACTTCGTTTACTTCTCTGCTT